>CM053027.1:402230154-402400749 GCA_028564925.1 Lithobates sylvaticus
TGCTGCACCACACTCCCTCTTCAGTCGGCACACACAAACACTCCCTTAGTATTCACCTTCTTAATGCTGCTAACCAATGTATCCCGGTCCATTGGAAGAGTCCTACACCCCCCACGATTGCTGAATGGACCCGTAGGGTCGATAAGGTGGAGGAAATGGAATGCCTTATACACCAGGCTAAAGATACCCTCACACGCCATGAGCATTCTTGGGCTTGTTGGAAACACTTTCGTTCCTCTCCTCCACCTGCCCTCCCTGCTACCAGTCCACACCCTTCCTGAATATTCGTTGAATACTTTTCTTGCTGCCGTGCTTATATAGGTACGGTTCCACATATCTGTATACCATCACACTTATAAGGTTCTCCTACCCTTGAAGTACTCTAAACAGCCGATATAGGCATCACATACTTTATGTTCCCTTTCTCACAGTCCCTCCCCCATTTACAGCAAGTCCCCATCCGGGGTGAATGGGGGAGGTTTGCCCTCTGATGCCCCTCATATCCATTCCCCTCCCTCCTCTCCTTCACCCCCTTTCACAGGTCTTAGTAACGCAGTTATGTTATGTTAATTACAAGAATGTTTTCCACTGCTTCCGTCTATGCTTACGCACCAATGAAGCTTTACATAGCTTGTGTCATATCTCTTACTCGGAACATTGCCTATTTCTACTACTGTTTCTATAAAGCCCCATACACACGCGCGGATTATCCGAGGACCAGGTCCGTTGGATCATGTCTGTCATACTTTGTCCGATGTTGGTTTTGCGTACACACGGTCAGACAAAGTTGTCGGAAAATCCGATCATTCTGAACGTGGTGACGTTTGTTGCCTACGACGGGACTACGTAGAGGCTAGTAGCCAATAGCTTTGGTCTTGTAATGTGATCTGAGCATGCGTAGCACTTTGTCCGTCGGACTACCATACACACGATCGGATTTGGTGTGATCGGACCTCGTTGTCCAAAAATCTATCCAGCAGGAGATAGGACTTTGTCCGTCGGACAATCCGACGTACACTGTCCGATGGTGCATACACACGGTCGGGTTTTTCGACAACTGTCCGATCGGACAGAATCCATGCGAAAATCCGACCGTGTGTATGGGGCTTTAGATTTACCTTAGGTTTATTAATGTATTCCTATATCTGCAAAGCATTGGATCTCCATAACCCATTGTAATGTTATTTACCGCAACATGATGGTTCAACATGTACTCATTTCTTTTCTTTTTGCTGTTTTATCTGTAATGTTTGAAAACGTTAATAAAATCTTTATAAAAAAAAAATTTGATTACTGTTTGTTTATGTTGGCTGTTCCTTAGATGTGCTAATGACATTACTGTTTTCGGTTGGCATTGTTTAGGATTATGTGATCAAGCTCTTACCTGATCTGTGTGATTTTACAATAAAGTCACTTCCAGTTTGCACCTAAGCTTGTGTAGTCTAGTTCTTGAGTGCAATATTCAGCTATAATACCTTGTTCCTGGTTACAGATTGGAGGAAGTTGTATATTGACGGAGGCACCCAGGCAGTCCTTCACAAGTATGTTCATTAACCCACAGGGGCATTGTTAGGCAATGTTTATGTTATTATTGTAGTGGATCCAAACTGATATACAGTAATAAATAAATGAGGAGGATCAGCAAATCTTAAATTGTGGATTTGCCTGATGATTTGTTTATGTCCAATTTGGAGAAAATCATACAAATAAGGAATTCAAGCAGTCATGATTTATGAATTCAGTAAAACTCCACTGAGTGAATAAATATGCAGGTATCAAAACCGGAACCTCTTCTTAACATGATGAGTCTCTGAGGATGACTATAATGTTAGCCTTGAAGTACCCAGCAATTTGTTGCTATGCGGTCAATGTGATACAGCTTCTTCATAAAGAAAGAATTACACATCGACGATTGTTTAGGTATTCAGCATATTGTTTTCAAAACCATTGCTTGCATATGATAATACACTTTAGTCACAGTGTCTTCTAGTGAAAACACTGATTATTTTATAGGTCATTGACTGAAGCTACAAGTCAGATATTTTCTATTTCTTTGTCTAAACAAAAAAATATGCAGTTCTATAGCATCTCCCACATAACCCTATGTGGATTTACTGAGTACTATTGTATAGGAAAAAAGGTATGTAATGAACAACAATTGATTCAAAATTGTACCGCACTCTTTAAAGGAAATAAACTATTGATTGTAAAATAATCTGCAAAGAATAGTCAATATATACTATTCCTACATTTAGTAAAGGATCACACAATTCTAAAGAGGTCTTGACAGACTGCTAAAGTTTTGCTAGTGCTGTATACCAGGAGGTACAGTGGTGTGAAAAAGTGTTTGCCCCCTTCCTCATTTCCTGTTCCTTTGCATGTTTGTCACACTTAAGTGTTTCGGAACATCAAACCAATTTAAACAATAGTCAAGGACAACACAAGTAAACACAAAATGCAATTTGTAAATGAAGGTGTTTATTATTAAAGGTGAAAAAAATCCAAACCATCATGGCCCTGTGTGAAAAAGTGATTGCCCCCCTTGTTAAAACATACTATAACTGTGGTTGTCCACACCTGAGTTCAATTTCTCTAGCCACACCCAGGCCTGATTATTGCCACACCTGTTCACAATCAAGGCATCACTTAAATAGGAGCTGCTTGACACAGTAAGGTCCACCAGAAGATCCTTAAAAGCTACACATCGTGCCGAGACCCAAAGAAATTCAGGAACAATTGAGAAAGAAAGTAATTGAGATCTATCAGTCTGGAAAGGGTTATAAAGCCATTTCCAAAGCTTTGGAATCCAGCGAACCACAGTGAGAGCCATTATCCACAAATGGCGAAGACATGGAACAGTGGTGAACCTTCCCAGGAGTGGCCGGCCGCCCAAAATTACCCCAAGAGCGCAGCGACGACTCATCCAAGAGGTCACAAAAGACCCCACAACAATGTCCAAGGAACTGCAGGCCTCACTTGCCTCAGTTAAGGTCAGCGTTCATGCCTCCACCATCAGGAAAAGACTGGGCAAAAATGGCCTGCATGGCAGAGTTCCAAGGAGAAAACCACTGCTGAGCAAAAAGAACATCAAAGCTCGTCTCAATTTCTCCACAACACATCTTGATGATCCCCAAGACTTTTGGGACAACATTCTGTGGACCGATGAGACAAAAGTGGAACTCTTTGGAAGGTGTGTGTCCAAGTATATCTGGCGTAGAAGGAACACTGCATTTCAGAAAAAGAACATTATACCAACAGTAAAATATGGTGGTGGTAGTGTGATGGTCTGGGGCTGTTTTGCTGCTTCAGGACCTGGAAGACTTGCCGTGATAAAAGGAACTATGAATTCTGCTGTCTACCAAGAGATCCTGAAGGAGAATGTCCGACCATCTGTTCGTGTACTCAAGCTGAAACGAACTTGGGTTCTGCAGCAGGACAATGATCCTAAACACACCAGCAAGTCCACCACCGAATGGCTGAAGAAAAACAAAATGAAGACTTTGGAGTGGCCTAGCCAAAGTCCTGACCTGAATCCTATTGAGATGTTGTGGTATGACCTTAAAAAGGCCGTTCATGCTCGAAAACCCTCTAATGTAACTGAATTAGGACAATTCTGCAAAGATGAGTGGGCCAAAATTCCTCCAGGATGCTGTAAAAGCCTCATTGCACGTTATCGCAAACGCTTGGTTGCAGTTGTTGCTGCTAAGGGTGGCCCAACCAGTTATTAGGTTTAGGGGGCAATCACTTTTTCACACAGGGCCATGATGGTTTGGATTTTTTTCCACCTTTAATAATAAACACCTTCATTTACAAATTGCATTTGTGTTTACTTGTGTTGTCCTTGACTATTGTTTAAATTGGTTTGATGTTCCGAAACACTTAAGTGTGACAAACATGCAAAGGAACAGGAAATGAGGAAGGGGGCAAACACTTTTTCACACCACTGTATACCTTGGAGGTAAGTGGCTTTAACTATGTAACAGTGAGATCCTCTAACAATTTCACAGCTGCTAATGGCAGATGAAGCTGTCAGTTAGCTTTTAGTTAAAATGTCCCCTCAAGGAATTTGCTAAGTGACTCGTTACTAATTCCCAGCAGTACCAAGCTGGTGCCTTTTAACTCCAGTTTGCACATTTGTTATTGAATCCAAGGTAAAGGGCTATCGCCACCCTAATCTGTTCTGTTAAGTTCCACAAACACGTTAGTAACAAAACTTTATATTTGAAAGGAACTTTTGCACTTAAAAGCAGAGCTAGCATCAGTTACATGTTTTATGTTCTGGACATGCAAGCTAACTAATTAACCCTTACAACAATCCCAGTGCTCCACCTGAAAATGCTTTCATCTTCCTTTTTCTATAGAAGAACAATGCTATCTTTGTTCCAGGAATTGACCAGGGTCAGTATCTATTCTCTCGGACTAAAATCATTCCTCTATGACAAATAATTTAAGTGTCTTTGCAGTAACTTTTATGTTATGGGATGTGTGTACACATGTTGTTTCACGCAGATAAGCTATAGAAAATTTTCCCCTGATGACATTATTCTCTCAGCCTGTATTTTTCACCTTAAGCATAGTCACTAGCCTAGATTTCCCAGACTGCTTTTGTTTTTTAGAAAAAATATACTGTTGTTGCTTATTGTAACGAACACCCTGCAATGCACTGAGCTCTGCACTGTGCATTCTGCTCCCTGATTGGGCAAAGTTTTGCCCAATCGGGGCACAGAGTATGCTGGTTGTTAAGGAGGCGGAAAGCCAGCCGCAGTTTACTTAACAACTGATGAGTCATCAGCTATCAATGGGTTTCCCCGCTGAACAATAAAAAAAGTGTCTGTTAAAATATAAAAATAAAAAGGCATGGGGTCCCCCCCAGTTCATACCAGGCACTACTGAGATATGCCATCATGGTTTAAAAGTATGTATAGCCAAAAGTTTTTTTTCATTAGTTTTAGCTAGAGTAGTAGAGGGTTAAAAGCTAAAATGTTTACCCCAATATATTTTTTGTTGTAGGTGTCTTGCTAATGAGATTTCTCTTCAATTCCAGCCTTAGGGATGCAACTGGAAGTGACATTAGGGATATTTTAGGAAAATTTTTAGTCACAAGAGCATGTGTCCCCATCAGAAGATTTCTCCTTATCTCTTACTCTTAGTACAACTCAAAAATTTTGAATTTCCACTTACTTTTTGTCTCGGTGACAGTGGTCTCCAGTAGGGATGGGCCAGAAAATACTGAACAGGCAAAAAATTTGGCAGAACACACGAACACCGTTAAAGTCTATGGGACACGAACATGAATAATCAAAAGTGCTACTTTTAAAGGCGTATAAGCAAGTTATTTATATAAAAAGTGTTTGGGGACCCGGGTCCTGCCCAAGGGGACATGTATCAATGCAACATTTTTTTTCTAAACTGATGTTTTTCAGGAGCAGTGATTTTTTTAATCCTTAAAGTGAAACAATAAAAATGAAATATTCCTTTAAATATCGTGCCTGGGGGGTGTCTATAGTATGCCTGTAAAGTGGCGCATTTTTCCCATGTTTAGAACAGTACCACAGCAAAATTACATTTCTAAAGGAAAAATTGTCATTTAAAACTGATTGCGTCTGTAATGAATTAACGGGTCTCGGCAATATAGATAAAAATCATTGAAAAAAGAGCATGGGATCCCCCCCAGTCCTATACCAGGGCCCTTGGGTCTGGTATAAATATTAAGGGGAACCCCGAACCAAAATTAAAAAAAAAATTGCGTGGGGGTCCCCCTAAAATCCTTTCGGGTCTGATATGGAAATTAAGGGGAACCCTGCGCCAAATGTAAAAAAAAAAGGAGGAGTAGGGGTCCCACATGAACCCTGTGGGTGATTCATGAACCCTGCGCCAAAATGTAAAAAAAAAAAATGGCGTAGGGGTCCCCCTCAAAATCCATACCAGACCCTTATCCAAGCATGCAACCTGGCAGGTCGCAGGAAAAGTGGGGACAAGGTGCTATGGGAGCTACCCCAAAGCACCCTCCCCATGTTGAGGGCATGTGGCCTGGTACGGTTCAGGAGGGGGCGCTCTCTTGTCCCCCCTCTCTTTTCCTGCAGCCTGCCAGGTTGCGTGCTCGGATAAGGGTCTGGTATGGATTTTGAGGGGGACCCCTACGCCATTTTTTTTTACATTTTGGCGCAGGGTTCATGTATCACCCACAGGGTTCATGTGGGACCCCTATGCATTTTTTTTTGGCGCAGGGTTCCCCTTAATTTCCATATCAGACCCGAAGGACCTGGTATGGATTTTAGGGGGACCCCCACGCAATTTTTTTTCTTAGTTTTGGTTCGGGGTTCCCTTTTAATATTCATTCCAGACCCAAAGGGCCTGGTAATGGACTCGGGGGGATCCCATGCTTTTTTTTTCAATGATTTTTATCAATATTGCCGAGACCCGACAATTCATTACAGCCACGATCAGTTTTAAATGACAATTTTTCCTTTAGAAATGTAATTTTGCTGTGGTACTGTTCTAAACACAGGAAAAGTGTGCGACTTTACAGGCATACTATATATACACACCAGGCAGGATATTTAAAGGAAAATTTCATTTTTATTGTTTCACTTTAAGCATTAAAAAAATCACTGCTCCCGAAAAAAACGTCAGTTTAAAAAAAAAAAAAAATTCATTGATACATGTCTCCTGGGGCAGGACCCAGGTCCCCAAACACTTTTTATGACAATTACTTGCATATAAGCCTTTAAAATGAACACTTTTGATTTTTCATGTTAATGTCCCCAGGTGTTCCGGTGGCTTTCAAATTTGCCCCAAACAACGCATATTGTTCGGTGTTCGCAGAACATCTGAACAACCAAAGTTGTTCAGGCCCAACCGTTCGCCCATCCCTAGTCTCCAGTACATAAAGAAGAGTGAATCTCCCTAACGGGGACAAAGACACCAATAAAAACTTGCTGTCTTGAGTTGGGCTTTATGCACACTTCAAGGGATATCTATCAGGAAATAAGAATGTAGGTTTCTATTGCTGAACTCAAATGCTAATTACCTGCCTGTTGTGCTGTAGCTTTGGTTTCAAAACTTTCAGAGTCACTTACATAAAACAAACATTGAGCTAAGGATTTCTGACATTTTTCTGACTCATGAGCTGCATGCTTATGCCAGCCATGTATCTCAGATATAGCAAAAACAGACATAACTAGGTAATCATCATTGTAAGGAGGTCAACAATGACAGTTCCATATGTCTCTTGTCACAATGAATGGTTCCTTCAATAAAATGTGATACATTTGCAGTTCCGGCGCCGCATGGAGTATCTGTACTCCGCATCAGCTCCCGTGGATCGGCCCATAATTTGGCCACTGCTGCCCGCAGACCTTCCAGGAACCCTGCCTCACAATTATGGATCACTTCCTGGACAAAAGTGGTCCATGATCACAAACGGTCCAGCGCCCCCGGACGTTGTGGACTCAGCTCCGCGCTCTAACATGGCGGATGCGCCTGACATGGAGGTGTGTGCTGGCTCCGCCCCTTCCCCCCCAGCAACAAGATGGTTTTCCAGTATGCTCATCTGACAGAAGCCAGCTGGCTTCTCTCAGACCAGTTTTTATTGAACCAGCCGATGTCTCCCGACATTTGGCCAGTGTGTACTAGACATAAGGCTAGTCATAGATGCTTTGTTTTTTGTTTTTTTGTTTTTACCAGCAGGCTGATGCAAACCCCTGACACTAGGACATTGTTTTCTGACAACAGCTCCCATTGCTGTAAGAGTAAAATGATAAGTGACTGTAGCCTATTGGTTGCAGCTGCTGAAGTTTTTCAACATTCTTCATCCACAGAAATAGATCAAGTAATTGACTTCTGGTTGGGCCAGTTACTGTTACAGTAAGAACATTGTCACAGCAAATGCAATCTCAGTCTGCGTACAGTCCCACTATATTCCCATGCCTAATACAATCTCAGGTTTCAAATAATTTCTTTTCTTTACATCATTTTTTTTATTATTATTATATAGTGCCAACAGTTTCCACAGCGCTTTACAACATGAGGCCAGACAGTACAGTTACAATACAATTCAATACAGGCAGAATTAGAGGGCCCTGCTCATTAGAACTTACATTCTAGAAAGGGAGGGTTAGGTGAAACAAAAGGCAAAAACCGGGGGGGGGTGAACTGATGGAGAAAATGCAGTTGTTACGTTTTTTTGTAGGATAGGCTTCTTTGAAGAGGAGGGTTTTCAGGGATCATCTAAAAGCTAATAGAGTAGGAGATAATTGGTCGGGTTGGGGTAAGGCATTCCATAGGATTGGAGAGGCTCTGGAAAAAGTCCTGGAGGTGAGCAAAGGAAGAGGTGACGAGGGAGCTAGAGCGAAGGAGGTCTTGAGAGGAGTGAAGAGAACGATTAGGATGGTATTTAGAGAGTAGGCAAGTGATGTAGCTGGGGGCTAAATTGTGGATTGCTTTGAAAGTTGTTGTTAGTATTTTGAATTTAATTTGTTGGGTGAGCGGGAGCCAGTGTTGGGATTGACAGAGAGGAGTAGCAGACACAGAGGGATTGGTAAGGTGGATAAGTCTGACAGCAGAATTCATGATGGATTGAAGGGGGATAGCCTATGTAGTGGTAAGCCAATGAGCAGGGAATTGCAGTAGTGGAGGCGAGAGATGACCAGAGAGTAAATTAAGAGCTTTGTTGTGTCATTGGTTAGAAAGGGGCGTATTTTGGAGATGTTGCGGAGGTTGAGGCGGCAAGATTTGGACAGTGATTGGACATGCACTTAAAGGAGAGTTCAGAGTCCAGGACTACACCTAGGACCTTGGCATGTGGACATGGGCTGATAGTTGTGCCATCGATTTTGACAGAGAGATCAGGGGAAGGGGCACGTGGTGGAGGAAAAATTCTAAGTTTGGTTTTGGATAGATTGAGTTTGAGGAAGTGGTGTGACATCCAGACTGATATATCTGTCAGTAAATTAGTGATAGGTGAGGAGAGTGAGGGAGTGAGCTGACGGGGTAGAGAAATAGAGTTGGGTGTCGTCAGCATAGAAATGGTATTTTCAGATGACCCAGGGAGGAGGTGTAGATTGAAAATAGGAAAGGCCCAAGAACAGAACCTTGGGGGACCCCACCAAAGAAAGGAAGAGGAGAGGAGGAAGTAGAGTTGTCAAAAATGCTAAACGTGGGATAAGTATAAAGAGAACCAGCAAAGAGTCCAGTCACGGAGACCAACAGCGTGGAGTTTTTAGAGGAGGAGGGGGTGGTCAGCTGTATCAAAGGCAGCAGAAAGGTCCAAGAGTAGGAGTACAGAATAGTGTCCATTGGATTTGGCTGTTAGGAGATTTGTGTTACTTTTTGGGGGAGCAGTTTCAGTGGAGTGTTGAGGATGAAATCCAGACTGAAGGGGATCAAGAAGGCTATTCATAGCAAGGTAGTTGCTCAGTCGGTTGTAGACCAGACGTTCAAGGAGTTTAGATAAAAAGGGGAGCAAGGAGAAGGGGTGTAGATTGTTAAGATTGGTTGGGTCCAGTGAAGGCTTTTTAAGTATGGGGCTGACTAGTGCATGCTTTAGAGAGTTGGGGAAGATGCAAGAAGAGAGGGAGAGATTGAAGATGTGGGTTAGAGAGTGTAGAATAGAGTCAGAGGGTAAACGTAGCATTTGCAAGGGAACAGGATCCTGAGGGCAGGTGGTTAGGTGGACGTTAGCAAGTAGTTTAGCAACCTCATCTATACTGGTGGGGTTGAATGAGGGAAGTAATGATTGTACCTGTGGGCATGAAGTGTAAACCGTGGAAGGTATCTGAACAGCAGAGATCTCCTCACAGATTGTTTCAATCTTCTGTTTGAAGTGATTGGTGAGCTCCTGGGCAGGGACGGGATGATAAGCTGTTAATGAGAGTGATAAAATAGGTCTGCTTGGCAGTGAGGAGGCCGGAATTGTATTTTTGCAGGGCGCATTAATACTGGTTGAAATCTTCCTGAGATGCAGTCTTACGCCACAGGCACTCAAAAGCATGGCTATGTTTTTTCAGACTTCTAGTGTCATCTGTTTGCCAAGGTTGAAGGGGTTGGGGCCTGATTCTGTTTGTAGTGAGAGGGGCCAGTGTGTCCAGGGAGGCTAAAAGTGAAGCGTTGTAGACAGAAGTGGCTAGGTCGGTGCAGGACAGGTGTTTGCGGTTTTGTCATAGAGGTGGTCAGTAGCAGAGTAGAGAAGAGAAGGGTTGAAATGGTGTAGGTTTCTATGGGTAGCTGTAAGGCGGTTGGAGGGAGAGGAGGTGGAGGAGATGGAGAGAGTGAAACTAATAGTGATGAGAGAGAGAGAGAAAGGATTGTTGGAGAGGGTGCACGGAGTGCATAGGTGAGAGAAAACCAGGTCAAGGGTATTGCCTTCAGAGTGAGTGGAAGCATGTATCCATTGCTTCAGGTCAAAGGAGGAGATTAGACTGAGAAGTTTGGAAGTAGCAGGAGTGTTAGTATTAGTAGGGATGTTGAAGTCCCTGAGAATGATTGTGTAGATTTCAGAAGTTATAAAGTAGGGTAGCCAGGCAGAGAAGTCATCAAGAAAGGTTGATACTGGTCCAGTTGGCCAGTAGATCACAGCTATCCTTAGAGAAACTGTGGAGAAAAGACAAATGCAGTGTGCCTCAAATGAGGAGAGTGACAGAGAGGGAGGTGGGTGAAGTACCTGAAAGGAGCTATGTGGGGCTTGAAGGATTCCAACACCCCCTCCCTTGCATCCACTGGGTCTGGGCGAGCAAGTCCAGAGAAGACCACCATGGGATAGGGCAGCAGAAGAAGCAGTGTCGGATTCATGAAGCCAGGTTTCGGTAATAGCGAGTAGATAAAATGAGTTAGCGATAAAGAGATCATGGATAGAGATGAGTTTGTTACAGAAAGAGCGGGCATTCCATTGAGTATAGTTGAATGATGGAGGCCCTGGGTTTGGTGATATATCTACATAGGTTAGGAAAAGCAGAAGGATGAGGGAGGTAATGTGGGAGTGTGATTTATATGAAGGGACTTGTTCCAGTGTCCTGGAGTTTTTTTGTGCATGTGGATTTAGAATTAAAAAAGTTGGTGAGTGCAGTAATAAGTAGAGCAGGGGTAGGCAACCCTCGGCACTCCAGCTACAAATCCCATCATGCCTCTGACTCTAGGAGTCATGCCTGTGATTGTCAGGGTCTTGCAATTTCTCATGAGACTTGTAGTTTCAAAACAGCTACAGGGCTGAGGTTGCCTACCCCTGAAGTAGAGGATAGAAGTGAGGGGGATATATATAAGCTGTGAGGTGGAGAAGAGGGGTGAAGGAGATTTAGTTTAAGGATAGATTACACAGCTGTCAAAAGGAGTGCAGCAGTAAGAGCATACCAATGTTAAAGAGACATAAGGACAGCAGTTTTAAATATTGCAATTATAGCTAAAGTTGCAGCAGTAAGAACATACCAGAGGCAAAGAGATATAAGCCTTGTACACACCATCAGATTTTCGGACGACCGTTCGTCCGTTTTTTGTTGCATGCTAGTCTCATGTCGAAAGTGAAGAGGTTACTCAACATACGAAAATTCTCGTACGACAGAATTTGGCGTAATGTGTTGAATAGTTTTGTATGTATTCTTTTGTTTCTGAGCATGCGAAGTCTTGCTATTATGATTTTTTTCATATGAAAATCAGACGTTGTGTTCACATCCGACAAAATTTTTATAGTCTGCACATCCAGCTTTTGGCAGACGAAAAATCGTAATTGGCTGTCGAAAGGACCATATTAACGATCCGAAAATCGGCAGATCGTTTGTCGGACAAAATTTTACTTCAAATTTTTGTATCGAGTGTACTGTCCTATAGGGAGAGCAGTATTCAATATTGCAATTATAGCTGGAGTTGCACCAGTAAGAGCATACCTGTGAAGAGACAGAGAAGAAATTTTCAAATGAGACATTCAGATGATGAGTGCAGTCAGAAGTGCTCCCACTTATAGAAATACCACTTTGAGAAAGAACCCCAACTGGAAATGTGCCCCCTGTCCCTTTCTTTATTAATGGCACTAATGATGAATGATTTCTCTGAACCACAAACTGATCAGTTAAAAGTAACTGTAGTGGTAGGGAAAATTGTCTCTAGAGAAGACATTTCAAACATATTATCAGATAAAAGCATAATAATGCATCAATCTGCTGTAATGAAAAACTGTAACAGACACAGAATGATATTGTAGATGATGGGGATTGTGGTATATGGGTTACATATGTGGATTCCTATTAATTTATTTGATAAGGCTATGTTATTTTAGAATAGCATAAATAACAAATTGTGGCTGATTATTCAGTGGAATGAACACTGAGATTGGCTCTAAAATTCACAATCCACTCAGCAAATAGCAAATTCGTTAAGGGACCCATTGTACTGTATTCTTACTATTCTTTTGGGTCATTGCAGAGTGTCTGACAGGTCTGACAGGTTCCTCTATAATCATAGAGTAAGATTCAATAGGGTTTAAACTTTTGCTTATGTACAAAAGGTTCAGGGTAGTTATGGAGTTGTCTATCCCTCTATGATGTCATAGCCCAAATAAATAAGCTCCCAGTATTTTCCTGTGCCCTTATACTGTGGAGCAGAATGCAAGCTCCTTTCAGAGGGCACACTATGCATTCCAGTCCTGTTGAGCTACACCTGAACTCAGGTATACAAATAGGTTATTTTTAGTACGCCCCTTTAAGTCAGTGCACTCTTCCAGGAACACTGGAGAACCCACAAGGTATGTGTAAAAAAATAAATAATGATGATCTATTTAGTGCAAATGACTAATAGGATAGATATTCTTACTTATCCTGAATACCTTACATCAATCTTCAGCAATACATTTACAGATGTTGTTATGGCGACTGTAAGTTCATCTTTTTAGAAAATTCACAAGGGTACCCTGCAGGTTAAAATACATTGTGTAATTTGGAAAAATGTTGTATAAGTGTCACACACACACACACATGCACCCTCTCCAGAAGACTATCTTAAAATCTCCCAAAAAACATTTTCCTGCCTTACTTCTAAAGCCCCATACACACGCTCGGACAATCCGCGGACCAGGTCAGTCGGACTTTGTCCGACGTACTTTGTCCGATGTTGGCGTTGCGTACACACGGTCGGACTACGTTGTCGGAATATCCGGTCCGGAAGAACGTCGTGACGTAAGTCGTCGTCCACGAGATTACAAAAGGGAAGTTCAGCACCACGTCAGGCACCCGTTGGGCTCCTTGTGCTGATCCCGTGTTTATCGAGAGTTAGTGGAAGTTTGGTGACTTAAGATTCGCGCTTCTCAGTTTTCTGACTCAGATCGTTACTGCTCTTCAGTTTGTGCTTGTCGTGCGTATCTGTTTATTAGTGCGTGTAGTCAGTTCGCATTTGTTGGTCATTGCGGCCTATATCTTGATATAGGACGCTTTGATTTGCACTGCTTATTGTCTGCTCGTTGCTGGTATTCACTTCGTTCTTTCAGGCCTTGCTGTTTATCGGTGCTTTCTGTTTGTCCGTTCTGACCAGCCGACCTTTTGTGACCTTCTGAGCGATGTTTCCCGTGCGTACTCGTCGCCGAGTTCGTGCTGTACGCGGAATTGGTGTCGGGCTTTTAGCTTTGACCCAAGACCCGTCCATGAACAGAGTGACGAGGAGTATGTGGACCAAGAATTGGTTGCTTCAGCGTGACCAGTTCTCGCACATGCCTTTGCTTCGTGAGATCCGGGAGAATAATCCTGATGATTTCAGGAACTTTCTCAGGATGACGGACCCCGATTTTCACCGTCTTTTGGCTTTGCTGACCCCCTTTATCAGCCGGCAGGATACCTGCATGAGACAAGCCATTACTCCGGAGCAGAGGCTTGTTGCCACGTTGAGGTACTTGGCGACAGGGAGAAGTCTTCAGGATTTGAAGTTCTCTTCAGGTATCTCTCCCCAGGCCCTGGGAATCATTATTCCAGAGACCTGTTCTGCCATCATTCAGGTCCTGCAGGAGGACTATATTAAGGTAACATTCTACTTTACTATTCCCTTCTATGTATGCTCTGTTTGCTAATGACTTGTATTTTTGACCTCCTTCCCTAATTACCATGATTGCAATATGTTCTAATATGCTGTGCCCCTTTTCTCCTTCATGCATTTTTCCCTTCACTTACCTCACCAGCATGCTCTTCTGCCCCAATAGACACCTATGGCCTAGTCACTTAAGCAATGTCTTTTGTCTGCTGCATAGTATTGTTTGCCCCAAAACACCCCCTAAAATATGCACAAATGTTTGCTGTGTGGTTTACTTCATGTAGAGCCCCCTTTTTTTGTTCTTTTGGTGGGGGGGGGGGGGGGGCAAACTCATTAGGAACCCCCTCCCCCAACTGCTCTGTCAGATGGTACCAATCCTTTATCTGCTGGCTTTCCCAGGTCCATACACACTATATACCTACCTCTTTATAGTGCGCATCTTTAGGGATGAATTCAGCAAAGCATGTAGTGCAAGGGACTGCCTCCATACATTCCATTTCCTATTTTTTTGTCTTCTTTCCCTCCTATTAGCTTGCTTGGTAATTTAATAATGTCACACTGTGCCTGCCTTTTTTGGGGGGGGGGGGGGGTTGAAATGTTATTTGATCTTTCCTGTGGCCTGCCAATAGTGTTAAGTACAGAGGGTCTGGCCAAACTAGCCCACATTATTGAGCCATTTGCCAATCAATGAAGTGCAGAGGGTTAGCTGTCCACCACCCCCCCCCCCCCAAAACCCCTAGTTATTGCCAATGGCCCATCAGAAGTGGGGGGATTGATGGGGGGGTGAGTAATCTGTGAAGGGGAGCCTCTACTTTTCTGTGCAAATACTTTCCAGCCTCCAATTTTAGACAATGCTCTTGTTCCAAGATGTTGATTGTCTAATCTGCTTGCAATGTTTAGGTGCAAAGTGACTAATTTTTTTTTCTTGTTTCACTCCACAGTTCCCTTCCACGCCACAGGAATGGCAGACTGTGGCCTCCCACTTTGCCAGCCGTTGGGACTTTCCTAACTGCGGAGGGGCAATTGATGGGAAACACGTCCGCATCGTCCCACCGCCCAACTCGGGGTCCTACTATTATAATTATAAAGGGTTTAATAGTGTAGTGATGTTGGCGGTGGTGTCGGCAACATACGAGTTTATGTATGTGGACGTGGGGATGAACGGCCGGATATCGGATGGTGGGGCCATTACGCACACGGAGTTCTACTGGCGTCTCCAAAGTGGCAGTCTGTGCTTGCCACCTCCAGAGGAGAATGCCGAAGGACTCCCCTTCGTCTTTGTCGCAGATGAAGCGTTTGCGTTGACTCCCCATGTGATGAGGCCGTTCCCGATGAGGACCCTCACCCCGGACCAGAGGGTCTTCAACTACAGGCTGTCCAGAGCCAGAAGAGTTGTGGAGAACGCTTTTGGCATCCTGGCCAGCCGCTTCCGCCTGTTCCTGACGGCATTTAACTTGGCGGAATACAAACTGAACCACATAGTTCTTGCCTGTTGCATATTGCACAACTTCCTCAAAAGACATAACAGGAACTATGTGGTGCCCGTTGGCCCAGATGTGGAGGGCCCTCCAAATGCCGAACTCACAGCCCTTCGAGTGGCACGTCCAGGCTTGCCCCCTCTAAATGCCCGTGTGGTCCGGGACCAATATATGCAGTACTTTGTGGGTAGGGGGGCCATTGCTCTGCCTGACGATGTGTGAGAGGCATTTTTTAATAAATCTGATATTTTAACCAACCTATGATTTCATGTCATTTCAGTCTTCTTTTTAGCTTATTTTACTTTGACATTTTTTCCCTTTGCCTTCGACAGTGGGAATGCACTTTCTGGGCAAAAGGAGGTAACAGTCTCTTCTTCCCAAAAAGATTATTCTCATGTTGTGTGTTTGCTACCTAATCTTTGGTCTAGAGAAGGTTTGTACTGCATAACTGACACCCAAAATACTCCTTTTCATCACCAGGTCTGACATGTGTGTATTCTCCAAAATGCTGTGCTCCGTGTTTTCGTACAAAGCACTGTGGGTGTCATTTACATAAGTCAAATCCGCTATGCTCTACAAGTGCATTGAAAAAGTTCCCCGGGAAAGAAAATTGGAGTGCAAAGTGGATTTGCCTTTAGTAAATAACACCCATTGCCCCCCATATCCTTTTCATTTTACATACATAATGCATTGTGTTTTTTAAATAAGGAAGCCACACATTTAGAAAAATAAAAGTTTACTAGGAAAACATTCCCAAGTGCGTTTACAATCTTCACGCCAAAACTGACAACATCTTGGTTATTTACAACATTGTTTACAAACATTCCGCAATTGGTAAAACCAGGCATGGAGCAAAACAGAACCTAGGAACTTGGAAAGTTCAACTTTGTAAAGTGAAGACAAGATCAGACATGACTATATGTTCAAAGTGTGTTTGATCTTGCCTTCATCACATGGGGGGGTCACCCCCGAAAAGTGGAAATTTGGAACATGCACACAATTTGGGACTGAAAATGGTCATTAGATGGTAAAACACATGCCTAGAAGCTTCAAAAGTGCCATTTTCCATCATGGGGATGAATGGACGTTTTTTGGGGGTGCAACCCCTTCACCACAACCACTTTCGTAGTTCGTAAAGTGTTTGCACCCCCAAAAAAACGTTGCCATTCATCCACCATGGTGGGAGCTAGCACATGTGGACACAATGTGTGCATGTTCCAAATTTCAGACAGTTTTTAAGTTGCAAATGTGTTCTGAAGCTGGCACAAATGTGTGTTAATTACTTGGTGCGTTTTCATATTTTTCCTAAAATATCAATGATGTTCTTCAATTTTTGTTGAACATCATTGATGTTTTGCTTTATGTAATCTAGATCTCGATTGCAGACCATTATCTCTCCGATGAGTACGTGGGCACTCTCTGTGGTAAAGTGCGATTTTTCTTCCACAACATCCACGTCACCTAAAAACCACAAACAAACAAAAATGGGGTGTTGGAAATGAGGCAGCCATACATGGATTAGCTTACCAGTAGCTGTGTTCTCCCACACTCACCTGTTGTGGTGACAATTTCTCCAAGTTCGATGATCTCTCCTTCCTCCTCCTCCTCCTCCTCTGCTTCTGCTCTTTCCCCTTTTTTGGTAGGTGTTGGTTTGGGGGTTTCCTCAGACGGCCCAAGTTTTCGCTCCCCTATGAGAATGTCCAAAAGGAAGATTTAGCAACACAAGCTATTGAGGGCAGAAATAGGAAATGACAAACATTGCTTGAAAGTGACGGACACTATTTTAGTTTGGCCAGTTACAAATGTCAACTACATGAATGAAGTCACTTTGTAAAGGTGCTAAACTGACTAGCTTTTTGGTAGAAGTTTGTGTGATGGAGACCCCCCTCTAGTATCCACTGGAGCACATGTGTGGAAAAGCATAATAAAAAGGGGGTTTGGGTGTCCCAGCACTAGTGCTCTAGAGTCCAGATGGGTAAACAGCTACTGAGTGACCTCTCCTTTACATTGAATAAATTGGCTTTACATTCTTGATGACATTTCTAGTGAGAACAAACTTCCTTTCCCCAAAAAAACACCAAACATCGTATTATAAGTGGCCGAACGATCGAGGTTGCGTACGATCGAATGCACACACACACGACCATGACAGTGGCAGAAAGATCGAGGCTGAGTACGATCGAATGCACAGACGAACCTGAAAGTGGCCATTTTGGAATGTACAACTTGGTAAAAATCAAAACACAATGGAGCAGTATGCAAGCAAGAAATCAAACACAAAACACAACTACTTACTTTTTTGAAGAATTCTCTTGATCTTTCTGTACTGATCGGCCTCCCTCAGTTTCAGGTCTGACCAGCGTTTCCTGAGTTGCTCCTTGGATCGTTGTACCCCAAAATTATTGTACAGCCTTCTCACAACTTTAGACATGATCTTGGCCTTGCGGACATTGGGGTTGAGGTAAGGCCCATACTTCCCATCATAGTCGCTCCTCTTTAATATGTCCACCATCTCCAACATTTCTCCAAATGACATATTGGAGGCCTTGAATTTCAGGTTCCGGGATCGGGACGTTTCTGCCTCCGGACTTTCCTCGTCCTCCTCCTCGTTGGTGGGATATTTGTGGCGCACCTGCTGTGTCCCCGCCATGTGCTCTCCCCACTACGCCGTAAAGAGAAGGGGTGGGGAATAGACGAGAAAGATCGTCAGGGGCGGGCGGAGTTTGAAGCATGCGCAGTGTATATAAAACGTCACACGCCTGTGTCGTAGCCACGATCTGGGAGACGAGGGGAGAGAAAACTCACACGAGACGATCGCTACAAACGAAGGTACAATTTAACGTTGGTACATAACTAGCCTAGACTGATTTGAACTTGAGGCTTCTTTATGGAGAAGATTAGGAGAGTTTAGCCTGACATAATTTATAGGGTTTGGTGTGTTGTTGTGTCTTGCAGAGATTGATATGAAGGGATTCAACGACATGAGTTTTCTCCCCCTCTTCATTGCCAAATACAGGGATTTTCCCATATTGTGGCAGGGTATACACCCACATTACACCAACAAACCAAAGAGGCACGCAGCCCTGGAGGAACTTGTGGAATTTGTCAAGCCAAGGTTCCCCACGGCAACTGTTGATGATATTAGAAAGAAAATTGGCAGCCTGAGGAGTGCGTATATCAGGGAGAGGAAGAAGGTCGTGAAGTCTGAGGAAACTGCAACTTCAGCAGATGAGGTCTATGTCCCCAAGCTCTGGTACTATCAGAGTCTCCATTTTCTGAAGGACCAGGCTGATGTCACGGAGCCAACCTCAACTCCTCCTTCCACGCTTCCTTGCGCACAGCCCACCCCTGATGAGGCTTCCGAGGAGCAACCTGGGCCTTCCAGTCTGGAAGAGGTGGAGGAGCCCAGCTTGTTCCAGGTATAGTAGTTTTGTTACCATTTATGGGAATAATGAATGATGTTCACTTAATTCAGGATCGCCAATTGCTTAGTTCCTAACGTGTTTGACATATCAACAGACAGTGGTGTGGGAGACATTTGGGGCCAGAATCTAAACTGCTGGGCTGAGAATTGTATGGTTTTCTATTTGTAAACATTTTGCACCAGTCACTAGATGAGAATTGTGTGTGTTTGATGAACAAATAACTGAAACTATGTCCCTTTTTCCTACACAGGAAGACCTCAGCCAGGAGGTGGCTGTGGAAGGTGGCAGTCAGGAGGAGGCAGGGGTTAGTGGCAGCCACCAGCTGGGTAGTGGCAGCCAAGAGGGGGCTAGGCCTCGGAGCCTGACTGACACCCAAACCCCTCCCCTCCGCCCTCCGTACAAAAGGGCGAGAAGGGGGGGTTATGCGGCACAGTCAGCGCTCCGGATGATCAGAGAGGCTTCAGACTCCCTACATGCCACACCCGCCGACGAGGAGACCTTTGGCTCGGTGGTTGTCACAAAAATGATGGGTATGGAGGTGGGGCAACGCAACATGTGTGAGGGGCTCATCCTCCATGTCCTAAATAAGGGTAGGGCTGGGGAGATGACCCCAGTCACACATGTTTGCCATAGTTACCATGCTCCGCCTCCTCCTCCTCCTCCTCCTCCTTCTGCCACCCCACCAGCACGACAGCCACAGCGTGGAAGGAAGCGTGGAAGGAAGACCTGAGAGTGACGACCTGCAATCAGTCTGGTGTGAGAGAAGATGGAGCCTCTTGTAGTACCAGAGCCTGGGGACCTAGATGGCATCTGCTGCAGTTCCGGATACTTTGGACTTCACGACCAGATTGCACTCCCCTTAATATACGTACTCCTCAGGCCCCCAATTTTCTACGCTTGGACAATGATGGTTGCCGTGGGGGGCCAAGACTTTGCAAATTCCCCAAGTTTCACCATGGCTGCGTTCCTCTTTGGTTTGTTGGTGTGACCTAAATAAAGGTTTTTTTGATTTGAAATAATCATTGACTATTGTGTTTTACTTTGCTACAATGACAGTTTTTCTTTGAGTAGGCTGGTACATTTCACTAATCCTAAAGTAGAATTAACAAGGGGCAACAACAACAAACAACCTCCTAGTAAATTTAAGCAAGAAATACAAATGTAAATAATGTGTTTTTGGTAATTTGAGACACACAACCCCCCTCCAAAAAAAAAAAAAAAAAAACATTCAAATATGTATTCCCCAAAAAAAAAAAAAAAAAAAAAAAAAACATGGTAAAAAAATAACAAAGATTCTTTTCCGTTCAGAGTAAAAATAAACATGTAGTGTATAAATGCTGCAAAGTAATAAAGAAGTAAGTTTGTGAGAAGTGCGGGTGAATAGGAGCAGCTAAAACATGTCATTCTTGTTGCATTGTAAAGAAAAAGAGAATGCGCTGCATTAAAGACATTTTAACATTGCAGCGTGACGAATGTGCTGTGTCGATTAGGAAAGGTAGTTTTACCTGACCGAGCGCTTCCGTCACAGAATTTCTTCTGAGCATGCGTAGCACTTTGTCCGTCGGACAAGCGTACACACGCTCGGATTTGGTGTGATCGGACCGGGTTGACGGGAAATCTTTCCAGCAGGAGATAAGACTTTGTCCGACGGACAAACCGACGAACACTGTCCGATGGTGCATACACACGGTCTGATTTTTCAACAACCTTGTCCGATCGGACCAAATTGATGAAAAAGTCCGACCGTGTGTATGGGGCTTTAGATAGACCAGCTTTTGGTCACTTGTTCCTAGCATCACACTAGTGAGTATCTTTACTTCATAATTCCAGTGCATGTACAGTGCTACAATGCATTTGGAGTAAAGCAAATTGTAGTGTAAACCTGCTCTAAATGTGCAATAATACATGGTTTATACATTGCAAGTTATTCTTAATCACTGTAGAAAAAAATGATCCACTCTCTGGTTGTTGCTCTTAAAATGTCTTAATTTTATTGAATAGCCACAGTGAACAAACGCAGATTAAGTCAGTTGACGTGTTTAAGCCTATAAGGCCTTAGTCCTGAAATGCGTCAACTGACTTAATCTGCGTTTGTTCACTGTGGCTATTCAATAAAATGAAGACATTTTAAATGCAACAACCAGAGTGCGGATCATTTTTTGTACATTACTCTACTCAGCCAGCGACTGTGGATTGAGCGCCTGGGAGCTCTGCTATCTATGTGGTGTATGGGTAGTAGCACTGACTTGTCTGTTTATACTTATTCTTAATTACACCTGTAATGAATTGGTATAGTTTGCTATAGCAAACCACAAGGAAAAGATGCAAACGTTCTGTGGTGTGTTTCAAAACATAGCGCAGGACATATTTTTAATTTCCAATAATTTTTATTAAGAGATTTTCAAAGGTAAACAAAGGACACAAAGGCCAATGCGCATAGCAAAATACAACTGATAGAAATTCTCTCTGCCACAAAGATAAATGTGATTAAGTGACTCATGTGTCTTGGTGTCCCCTCCACTTGGTGACACAATAAGGCCTGTTGGGGACATTTCATGAGATTCACTTGAGTAAGAGAGTAAATAAATTTACATATGCGTATGTGGTATGCTGTGCACTCTGAGCCGCAATGTCAAAAACACTTCGAGGAGGCTCCCAGGACACACGACACACACGAGAAGTACCATATACCTCCTCAAGTGTAGGTTATAATTAGCTTCTATTATGGAGGTATTAATGCATGTCTTAGAGACTTGCTGTGCTAGCTTATACCAATCATCTACATCAAACGTCTTTGCCATATCTTTTTCCAATTTGTCCTAATAGAACAATTTGGTAGATGCAGTATGTTATATATTTTGGATATATGACCTGCAAACTTATCGTAATTCCTGCAAAGATGTTCCATAGATGTGAAGGAAGAAGAAAAAAAAAAGGCTAAAAAATGTGCTGAGTATATCTATAGAATTCCGTGTATGGCAGTTGATAATTTGCTTGCAAATATTGCTGTGATAAGATGCCACAACTATCATACAAATCTACTATTCACAATAAGCCTTTGTTAGTCCACCAGGCAAAATCTTGTGGCAAGTGACTTGGGGTGAAAGCAGAGTTATAGAACAATGGAGCCAGAGGATTATGCTGAGACCTGAATTTGTAGGTCCCAGACAGCCTATCTCAAAGGTTTGATGAGAATGACAAAGTAGGGCATAAGAATACAGGTCTATCTTTAGCTGGTAACCACATCAGATGGCTAATCATCCTTGGCAGTTAGACGGAAGATCCTAATTTCATCCACAGTGCATATTATTTCTGGGTAGGATATCTGATCAACTGGACCAGCTGTGAGGCATATAATTATTTGGCTAGATCTGGGACTCCCAGGCCCTCCCTCTGCTTAGGTGTATATAGTGTTCATCTATTCACCCTAGGTCTCTTGTCTCCCCAGATGAACTTAAGCAACTTGAAAAATCTTAAGTTTTAAACAAATATAGTATCTGAGGATGGATATTCATTTTCATAGAGTGCAATCTATTGAATCATGATGGGCAGTTTGTCTTCCATCTGTTAAGGTCATCAGAACGTTTTGGTTATGGGAGGATCATTTTTTTAATATATTGTTTGCAGGGAAGGAGTTACATAGGTGCCTAAGTAGGGAAGAGCCGCTTTTTGCCATTGAAATGAGAAAGAGTTTTTAATGGGCTGGATAGTTAAATATTTAACGCTTGTGATTTGGAGTGGTTGACCTTATGGCCAGAAAACATGAAACGTGTTGCAAAACTGTATGGATGAGGATGGAAGTAATAGGGGACAAGAGCAACATTATTATGTCATCATCAAACAGGCCGCATTTGTGTCCCCGATCTGCACAGTTGATGCCTTGTTTATCATTAGTGTTTCTTAACTTTATCACTAAAGGCTCTAGAGCCAAGATAAATTAGGTTTGTACCACATAGACAAGCTCCCGACCAAACTGAAGATGTTGCCCTTTAACCAGACACCCAGGAAAGTGTGTTTTCAATAGCTAACTGGGACAAACCTGCCATGAGTTTCAACAGGCTGTCTGCCATGGGTAATGCTTGAAAATTCAATGTATTTATTTAAAAAAACATGTGGCTATTCAGTGCATACTACGATCCTTCCCTTAGCAGACTTCAGATTCTGAACCAGGTCATAACTGAATAGAAAAACTATGGCAGCATCATCAGTGATGTCTGCATCTTTATATTGGAAAATTTAAGTTTTCTAGTCCAAGAACTTTAGAATATTTGGTTATGGATTGGATTGAGGCAAAAGGAAATGCTTGTGGAAATTTTATTTATTTCAACATTTTTTGAAACTCATCGCTGTTGTTCCAGAGATAATATGAACAGGTTAGCTCCTAAGTGTTTAAAATTGTGCTACATGTGTATGATTTATAAGCATTACCTACAGTATCTCACAAACGTGAGTACACCCCTCACATTTTTGTAAGTATTTTATTATATATTTTCATGTGACAACACTGAAGAAATTCCACTTTGCTACAATTTAAAGTAGTGAGTGTACAGCTTCTATAACAGTGTAAATTTGCTGTCCCCTCAAAATAACTCAACACACAGACATTAATGTCTAAACCGCTGGCAACAAAGGTGAGTACACCCCTAAGTGAAAATGTCCATATTGGGCCCAAAGTGTCAATATTTTGTGTGTCCACCATTATTTTCAAGCAAGGTAGTGGTCATCTTGGAGATGTGTTTGGAGTCGTTAACATATTTGAATACTGCCCTGCAGCCCAGTCTCCGAAGGGAGGGGATCATGCTCTGCTTCAGTATGTCACAGTACATGTTGACATTCATGGTTACCTCAATGAACTGTAGCTCCCCAGTGACGGCAGCAATAATTCAGCCCCAGACCATGGCACTCCCACTACCATGCTTGACTGTAGGCAAGACACACTTGTCTTTGTACTCCTCACCTGGTTACCTCCACACACGCTTGACACCATCTGAACCAAATAAGTTTATATTGGTCTCATCAGACCACAGGGCATGGTTCCAGTAATCCTTGTCCTTAGTCTGCTTGTCTTCTGCAAACTGTTTGCAGGCTTTCTTGTGCAACATTTTTAGAAGAGGCTTCCATCTGGAACAACAGCCATGCAGACTAATTTGATGCAGTGTGCGGCATATGGTTGGAGTACTGAGAGGCTAACCCCCTACCCCTTCAACCTCTGCAGAAATGCTGGAAGCACTCATATATCTATTTCCCAAAGACAACCTCTGCATATGAAGCTGAGCACGTGCACTCAACTTCTTTGGTCGACCATGGCGAAGCCTGTTCTGAGTGGAACCTGACCTGTTAAACCGCTGTATGGTCTTGGCCACCATGCTGCAGCTCAGTTTCAGTGTCTTGGCAATCTTCTTATATCCTCGGCCATCTTTTTTTCAGATCCTCAGAGAGTTCTTTGCCATGAGGTGCCATGTTGAACTTCCAGTGACCAGTATGAGAGAGAGAGAGCGATAAAACCAAGTTTAACACACCTGCTCCCCATTCACACCTGAGACCTTGTAACACTAACGAGTCATATGATACCGGGAAGGGAAAATGGCTAACTGGGCCCCATGTGGACATTTTCACTTTGGGGTGTACTCACTTTTGTTGCCAAAAACTACTTTACATTGTAGCAAAGTGTAATTTCTTTAGTTCTTTGTCACATGAAAATATATAATAAAATATTTACAAAAATGTGAGGGCTGTACTCACTTTTGTGAGATACTGTATAAACAGCATTTTTTTATGAATGTTTTTTATTTCTGAAATTGCAATAGAGTTTTGCTTGTAGTTTACAAACCATGTCTACATGATTTTTTTTCATATAATGGTAAATTCAGATAATCAAGGAAAATATTTTTTACTGCATGTGGCTTTCCTCTTACCACCATTGAGATTCGTGGTTCTTTAGAGATTTGACCAAAAAACCCTGATGCTTTCAAACATTTCTAAAAAAAAAAAGTAATACAATTGACTCAAAATAGTCTTTTTAAGGTGTATATTAGTCATGTTTCCTGTTTCATTGTTAAAACATTGTTGAAAACAAATAAATATCTATTTTCAGTGTCTTTTCAGTGTATACCCATGCTGCTAAACAACAAAACAAAAAAACCTAAGAAACTTTGAGAAAAATAACAACTTTCTGTACAGAATAATGTATTGGGCCTCAAGTTTAATACAGTAGCTTTAGTTTAGTTTAATTGTTATTTTTGCTATACAGAAGCCATGTAGGATGCATCCAGTTAGAAGAATTTAAAATCAAAACAAGTAATGTATGTCTAGAATCTCACACACTCTAAGCTATCATTTACACCTTTAAAGAAATTGTAGATTTGCGTGTGATTGTTTTTAACTGAAATACTGTAGGTATTTATTATACATGTGCTCAGTTTTGTGCAGTGATAAGCACTCAAGCCTATAAAGAAAATAAATCCCACACGCAATTTCCATTTGTGGGTAGGACTGAAACTCCTGTGGGCCATAATTCAAACTGAGGCTTTATATGATGGTCTCATTATTTAATATACTTGTTTAAAAAAGGGGGGAGTATCCGCGCTAACCAGTGATAATTAATTAACGAGGTACAAGTGACCTCAAGTAAACACAATGTGCGACAAAGTAAAAAGGTATGTGAAAAATATATGAACTCCACCTAAAAAAACTCAAAGGTGATAAAACATTGTCAGGTGCTGCAACTAAATAAACCTGAATATAGGGTTTACGTGTAAGTGAAAGAAGAGCTTCAATTGCGCAACCTGGGCGAGGTTAATTAATTAATTAAATAAATAAACCATCAAATTGCAAAAATCAATAAATAGTGTAAGTGCCTAATTGTGCCGTTCATCCCCTAAGGGGAAATTAGAATAAATCACCCAATAACTGAATAAATAAATTAAATAAATAAATAAACAAATAGTGATTATGTGAATATAAGTCCATATATTCCAAAGGATCAAAGCAAAAAAACTTCAAAGAATTCCTTCCCAAGTAGCAAAAAAATAAGCCAACTTTAGCAGAATGGCAACAGTTTTTCTTTACTTTGTTTCTTCTGATACAACCAGCAAATAATCCCGCAAATGATCAGCTCCCAGAAACGATATATAAAAAAATGACCAAGGATCAAATGGGCATATATCGGGATGAACCCCGCAAGGATGATCTGCTCTCCAATCAAAGGTGATCACTCTCCTGCTTCGTGCTCAGCTGTTTTCTGTCCACACTACTAGCCTGCTTCACTGGCTTTTAGTGCGCCAAAAACTTCCTCTGTCCACCATATAGGGCAAAAAAAAACTTATATAGTGCAATAGGTTTTAACACATCAAAGTTTCTTTATTAAAAAGCCCACACATGGCCAACAACCAAAGGGGTATGTAAAAAACACAGCAACACTGCAGCATACAAGAAAAACGTTTTTTTCCTTAAAATAAGTTAAAAAGCGGTGTATCGATATAAATTTCTGTATGTACAGCTGTTCATACAGACTGTACCGTATGTCTGCTAAATTTGCTAAATTTTATAACAGAAAAGAAAAGAAAAAAAAATTTACCAAATGTTCAGTCTTTTTTCTTTTATAGCGCAAAAAATAAAAAACCCAAAGGTGATTAAATACCACCAAAAGAAAGCTCTATTTGTGTGGGAAAAAAGGACAACAATTTCATATGGGTACAGTGTTGTATGACAGAGTAATTGTCATTCAAAATGTGATTGGCACCGAAAGCTGAAAATTGGTCTGGTTATTAAGGGTGTTTAAAAAGATTAGATGTTATAACACCACTTATTTTAAGATGTTGGCGTCAATCCCATATGTGTATAAAACTAATAAGACATACTATATTGA
Organism: Lithobates sylvaticus; assembly: GCA_028564925.1. Classification (NCBI taxonomy): domain Eukaryota; kingdom Metazoa; phylum Chordata; class Amphibia; order Anura; family Ranidae; genus Lithobates; species Lithobates sylvaticus. The sequence continues at coordinate 402,256,923 of CM053027.1, forward strand.
TACTGCCGCACATTCTTAAGCCCCATACACACGGTCGGATTTTCGCATGGATTCTGTCCGATCGGACAATGTTGTCGAAAAATCCGACCGTGTGTATGCACCATCGGACAGTGTAAGTCGGATTGTCCGACGGACAAAGTCCTATCTCCTGCTGGATAGATTTTTGGACAACAAGGTCCGATCACACAAAATCCGATCGTGTGTATGGTAGTCCGACCGGACAAAGTGCTACGCATGCTCAGATCACATTACAAGACCAAAGCTATTGGCTACTAGCCTCTACGTAGTCCCGTCGTAGGCAACAAACGTCACCACGTTCAGAATGATCGGATTTTCCGACAACTTTGTCCGACCGTGTGTACGCAAAACCAACATCGGACAAAGTAGGACGGACATGATCCGACGGACCTGGTCCTCGGATAATCCGCGCGTGTGTATGGGGCTTTACAATAAATATGTGAAAAACATTCAACACTTAAACATTATTACTAATGCCCAAATGTATATGAATATATTATGTTCCCACGCGGTTGTACGCAGGGTCGGCATCCACACAATAGGAAAACACCTCTAATCCCTGCATGGGTGCCGCTCCTGCACACATCCCGCAAACATCCAACCAAATATGTAAATATGCAAAATGAACAGCCTATTTACCTTTAGTAAATCAACTCCTTTGTGTACACCTCTCTTAAAGGGTTATAGAGCTTCCTCAGCATAGTGACTGTCAGGCTGTGCCATACACATCATCCCTGGGCTGCAAGAAAAATTGACATAAGTAAAACAAAATATATCAAGGCTGTTAGGAAACACATCTGTACATACTGCAGTAGATAAACAAAAATAATACAGTTATAATAATAAAAACGCATATGCAAAAACAATTGTTCCCAAAAATGTATGCAGTTCAGAAACTTCTTACTAATAGAAATGACTGTTGTAATTCAATTTTCAGCAAAATTATGGTAACATAAACTATGGCTGTTCTACTATCCTGTAACCATAAAGAGCTTGATTTTGAATCAACCCAAGGAAGTGTACCACCCAAATAGATAGAAAGAAGTGTCTCCTTTTTAGCAACTTCATTTACATGCTTAAATTGATATTAAAGTCTTGTTTTATTTTGTTTAAGAATAACAAACATGTTATACTTACCTGCTCTGTGCAGTTTGTTTTGCACAGAGCAGCCCAGATACTCCTCGTCTCAGGTCCCTCGCCGACGCTACTGGCCCCTCCCTCCTGCCCAGTGCCCCTATAGCAAGCAGCTTGCTATGGGGCACCCAAGCCCAGCCGCTTCTCTTTGTCTATTTAGTCATGGACATGTGGCTCAGACCCCACCCCCTCGTTCTCCTCATTTGCTCACTGACTTTGATTGACAGCAGCGGGAGCCAATGGCTGTGTCTCAGCTAATCAGGAGGGAGAGTCCCAGACAGCCGAGGCACTCTTGCAACATTGCTGGATCGAGATGGGGCTCAGGGAAATATTAGGGAGGCTGAGGGGGGCTGCTGCACACAGAAGGTTTTCTATCTTAATGAATAGAATGAACCTTCTGACTTTAGAACCACTTTCAGTAATAAATGTCATTGTGTTAAAGTTGCATTAACAGACTCTTGACCATTTTGCAAACTGTTGAAATACAGCGGTTTAAGTTATAGACTGCTGTGCATTTTTTCTGTAGTCTCACTATTTACAGACAGTTTGAGTATTTAGTGGGGTGCGTAATAAAAGTCAGGAAATACTGATGACTCATGGAGCCATCTGTAAATCCTGTTACTTGCAAACCTGAATCCGTTTATCCATTAGACTATATCAGACTTATCATAAAAACCTTTCCAACCAGCTGCAAAATTTCTATGATAACTGCTTCAGTCATATATATTTTCTGAATGCTTGCTTTCAGTAATCCTTTAAATGCCACAGTATCTTATTATTGCTAATGAAGCCTGAACTTTACTATTGATAATATACTGTAAAGAGTGATGCATGAACAGCTTTATACATGACCTGACAAAATTATTTCCAGGATTTCCAGGCATCGTGATATGAAAAACCAGCATTCTGAAATAAAATTTCTCCAACAAATGATATCATAGGTGTATGGGACTTTCCTGGCCCCCAATATAATACAAGAACAGAATATATATATATATATATATATATATATATATATATAAAAGCAGATTATTACATCTTTATTACAGAACATAAAACCAATTCTAAAAACATAGACTGTAGGCTTAGATCATATACATCCCCATATACAACTCTCCCAAGTTGCAGTGTAACAGTCTTGTTGTAGAAGCTGGCCGATACGTTTCAGGCATTACTCTTCATTTAGGGCATAGATACACCTGGCTCTACAGAATAATTATAAACATTACAAAACTAAGCAATACAAACATATTAAAATAAGAAAAAGAGTGCAGCACTGTCCAAATTAATTTAACATTTTCCTGTCTGGCCTATAGTACAATGACGGCTGGGCGGGAGCACTGTTGTTCTGGGAGGTTGTCATATGATGTGCTCCAAGAACGCTGGGCCTCACAGTGGCAGGATCAGTCACCGGCTGTGTCCACTGGATCACTGTACCGGCCTTCTGCCAGTGTCAGTGTGATCGCTGTGACCAATCATGGCTTCCTTTCATCCATTGTATACAATTGTACCATCCATTGTATAAAATTGTGTGCTAGCTGTGATTGGCCACAGGGATCACATGGGACAGACAGGACTAATCACAGCCTCATCTATGTGACTATATTTCGCCAATCACAGCTAAACACAACAAAAGACACTGAATGAACCAGTTTCATTCAGTAAAAATGGTTGCTTATATAAGCAATCATAATATATATATATATATATATGAAAAAAAAATATCCTGATCACTTCCCCAGAAAAAGTACAGTGTTACTATGGCAACACTGTATTGATCTGGTCACGGTGAGTTAATAAAAGTTACTAAAAAAATAAAAAATAAAATATTAATTTTTTTTTTTTATTGGCCTATATTTACCACTTTTTTAAATAATAAAATATATGTTTTGAGTATAATGCACTAGGATGGTGCGCTGTTTTGTTTCTGGTTTCAGTGTATCCAGACGTCTCCAGTCTTAAGAGGGCAGCAAGGTGAGGCACGTCCACAAAACCCAGGATACAAATATAAGCAACTGCTACCTCTGGGGTCCACTCTCAAGCGCAGGAGGATGTGTACTTATTTGTCAGTTATATGATAACGCTGTACTGCACCTTCTTAATTTTCCAAATAATTGTGATAAAAAATGACAATTTCAAAAAACTCACCATGCCTCTTACTAAATACCTTAAACTGTCTACTTGGGGGTATTTATTTATTCATTTAGAAAATAAAACAAAATATTATATATTATAGATATATATAGATATATATATATATATGTTTATAGATCTATCTATAGATACATATATAGATAGATATCTAGCTATATATACAGTATCTCACTAAAGTGACCCCCCCCCCCCCCCCCCCACATTTTTGTAAATATTTTATTATATCGTTTCATGTGACAACACTAAAGAAATTACACTTTGCTACAATGTAAAGTAGTGAGTGTACAGCTTGTATAACAGTGTAAATTTGCTGTCCCCTCAAAATAACTCAACACACAGCCATTAACCTCCCTGGCGGTATGATTATTTCAGATTTTTGATGCTGAAAGCGGTACAATTATTTTGCATGGAAACTTGGCGTTTTGTATTGTAGGCCTGTAATTCTTAGGAATAACTCACTTAAATTTGTCCAAACAAGAGTCTAGTAGACATCCTGGGTATGATAAAGTTTTAAAACCAAATTATAAATTATAATATAATAAATAACTATAAATAATTATAACAAATAATAATATAATAAAAATTATTCGATAATGTAATCAAATCAAAAACACTGAAATTTGCTCAGTTGCAGAATTTTTTGCTGGGATTTCCCCACAAATCACTATCGCTCAATCCTGCAAGTGATTCTAATTTGTTATCGCTGTTTTCTAGCTGGTCTAAAACCACTTTTGATGTGAAGGGACGGTTGTGGTTGCTATGGACAATCTCCAGTTTCCAGGTAGAAAGAACAGTATTTATAATATAAAACTGCATGCATGGCACTGGACAGACTACTAGGGACAAACGGAATGTGAAATAAATTGATACAGTAATGTAATCTGTAAGATTACAGTGTACTGTATATGTATTGTGTGTTTTACTTTTTGAATTTGGCACCGTTCTCCGTCCCTGTGCGTCGCAACGTTTGCAGGGAACGGAGCTCGGCTCCATGATAGATCGACCGGAGGATGGCTCGCACACAGTGCGGGGAGACATCGCAGGATCCTGGGGACAAGATAAGTAACCTCTGCCTGGATTCTGCGATGCAATTCCGAGTGTGGCTCGGGGCTACCGCTTTTGGTACTGAAAATCTACCCAAGCCACACTTGGGAATACCGCCAGGGGGGTTAATGTCTAAATCACTAGCAACAAAAGTGAGTACACCTCTAAGTGAAAATGCCAAAATTGGGCCCAATTAGCCGTTTTCCCTCCCCAGTGTCATGTGACTCGTTAGTGTTACAAGGTCTCAGGTGTGAATGGGGAGCAGGTGTGTTAAATTTGGTGTTATCACTCTCACTCTCTCATACTGGTCACTGGAAGTTCAACATGGCACCTCATGGCAAAGAACTCTCTGAGAATCTGAAAAAAAAGAATTGTTGCTCTACATAAAGATGGCCTAGGCTATAAGAAGATTGTCAAGACCCTGAAACTGAGCTGCAGCACGGTGGCCAAAACCATGCAGTGGTTTAACAGGACAGGTTCCACTCAGAACAGGCCTCGCCATGGTTGACCAAAGAAGTTGAGTGCACGTGCTTAGCATCATATCCAGAGGTTGTTTTTGGGAAATAGATGTATGAGTGCTGCCAGCATTGCTGCAGAGGGGGAAGGGGTGGGGGGTCAGTGCTCAGACCATACACCGCACACAGCATCAAATTGGTCTGTCTTCCCAAGGAAGCCTCTTCTAAAGATGATGCACAAAAAAGCCTGCAAACAGTTTGCTGTAGACAAGCAGACTAAGGGCATGGATTACTGGAACTATGTCCTGTGGTCTGATGAGACCGAGATAAACTTATTTGGTTCAGATGGAGTCAAGCGTGTGTGAGGAGTACAAAGACAAGTGTGTCTTGACTACAGTCAAGCATGGTGGTGGGAGTGTCATGCTCTGGGGCTGCATGAGTGCTGCCTGCACTGGGGAGCCACAGTTCATTGAGTGAACCATGAATGCCAACATGTACTGTGACATACTGAAGTAGAGCATGATCTCCTCCCTTTTCAGACTGGGCCGCAGGGCAGTATTCCAACATAACGACCCCAAACACACATCCGAGATGACCACTGCCTTGCTAAAGAAGGTGAGGGTAAAGGTGATGGACTGGCCAAGCATGTCTCCAGACCTAAACCCTTATGAGCATCTGTGGGGCATCCTCAAATGGAAGGTGGAGCAGCGAAAGGTCTCTAACATCTACCAGCTCTGTGATGTCGTCATGGAGGAGAGTAAGAGGACTCCAGTGGCAACCTGTGTAGCTCTGGTGAACTCCATACCCAAGAGGGTTTAGGAAGGGCTGGAAAATAATGGTGGCCACACAAAATATTGACACTTTGGGACCAATTTGGACATTTGCACTTAGGGATGTACTCACTTTTTTTGGCAGAAGTTTAGACATTAATGGCTGTGTGTTGAGTTATTTTGAGGGGACAGCAAATTTACACTGTTATACAAGTTGTATACTCACTACTTTACATTGTAGCAAAGTGTCATTTCTACGGTGTTGTCACATGAAAAGATATAATAAAATATTTACAAAAATGTGAGGGGTGTACTCACTTTTGTGAGATACTGTATATATATATATATATATATATATATATATATATATATATATATCTCTCTCTTTATCTATATATATATATATATATAATATATATACAGTGGTGTGAAAAAGTGTTTGCCCCCTTCCTCATTTCCTGTTCCTTTGCATGTTTGTCACACTTAAGTGTTTCGGAACATCAAACCAATTTAAACAATAGTCAAGGACAACACAAGTAAACACAAAATGCAATTTGTAAATGAAGGTGTTTATTATTAAAGGTGAAAAAAAATCCAAACCATCATGGCCCTGTGTGAAAAAGTGATTGCCCCCCTTGTTAAAACATACTATAACTGTGGTTGTCCACACCTGAGTTCAATTTCTCTAGCCACACCCAGGCCTGATTATTGCCACACCTGTTCACAATCAAGGCATCACTTAAATAGGAGCTGCTTGACACAGTAAGGTCCACCAGAAGATCCTTAAAAGCTACACATCATGCCGAGACCCAAAGAAATTCAGGAACAATTGAGAAAGAAAGTATTGAGATCTATCAGTCTGGAAAGGGTTATAAAGCCATTTCCAAAGCTTTGGGAATCCAGCGAGCCACAGTGAGAGCCATTATCCACAAATGGCGGAGACATGGAACAGTGGTGAACCTTCCCAGGAGTGGCCGGTAGACATGTGCACACTGAAATATTTCGTTTTGGAATTTCGTTTTCGTCCGAAAAATAAATTTATTTAGTTACTCCCGAAATTCGTTTTTATTTATTTCGTTTTTCGTTAAAAATTGCATTCGTCCGAAAATTCAAATGAAATAAGGTCGAATCTGTCATTGAAGGCTTATGGTGTCTGTCGAATGTTCAAAGAAGATTCGACGGAGCAGCTAAACTGTATGACTCTGTATAGTTTAGCTGCAATTCCACCCAATTCCAGCAGCAATCTTTCCTCTCTACGTCGAATTTTTCCTTTCTACGTCAAATCTTTCCTTTCTATGTCGAATCTTTCCTTTCTACGTCGAATCTTTCCTTTCTACGTCGAATCTTTTCTCTCTATGTAGAATAATCTTGGACTAATAGAGTTAAGTTTAGGCACATTCGACCACATGTTCAATGGACACAGATTGTTATTGTCAGTGTCGAATCTCCTATCTATATCGAACTGTTGTTACAACGAAAATAAAGCATTTGTTTATGTCGGATCTTTCGTTTTTCGGATTCTGCACTTTCGTTATCGTTTGTTAAAACGATAACGAAAATACCTGAAATTCGGACGAAAATGCATTCGGACGAAAACGAATGCACATGTCTAGTGGCCGGCCGCCCAAAATTACCCCAAGAGCGCAGCGACGACTCATCCAAGAGGTCACAAAAGACCCCACAACAACGTCCAAGGAACTGCAGGTCTCACTTGCCTCAGGTAAGGTCAGCGTTCATGCCTCCACCATCAGGAAAAGACTGGGCAAAAATGGCCTGCATGGCAGAGTTCCAAGGAGAAAACCACTGCTGAGCAAAAAGAACATCAAAGCTCGTCTCAATTTCTCCGCAACACATCTTGATGATCCCAAGACTTTTGGGACAACATTCTGTGGACCGATGAGACAAAAGTGGAACTCTTTGGAAGGTGTGTGTCCAAGTATATCTGGCGTAGAAGGAACACTGCATTTCAGAAAAAGAACATTATACCAACAGTAAAATATGGTGGTGGTAGTGTGATGGTCTGGGGCTGTTTTGCTGCTTCAGGACCTGGAAGACTTGCCGTGATAAAAGGAGCTATGAATTCTGCTGTCTACCAAGAGATCCTGAAGGAGAATGTCCGACCATCTGTTCGTGTACTCAAGCTGAAACGAACTTGGGTTCTGCAGCAGGACAATGATCCTAAACACACCAGCAAGTCCACCACCGAATGGCTGAAGAAAAACAAAATGAAGACTTTGGAGTGGCCTAGCCAAAGTCCTGACCTTAATCCTATTGTTATGTTGTGGTATGACCTTAAAAAGGCCGTTCATGCTCGAAAACCCTCTAATGTAACTGAATTAGGACAATTCTGCAAAGATGAGTGGGCCAAAATTCCTCCAGGACGCTGTAAAAGCCTCATTGCACGTTATCGCAAACGCTTGGTTGCAGTTGTTGCTGCTAAGGGTGGCCCAACCAGTTATTAGGTTTAGGGGGCAATCACTTTTTCACACAGGACCATGATGGTTTGGATTTTTTTTCACCTTTAATAATAAACACCTTCATTTACAAATTGCATTTTGTGTTTACTTGTGTTGTCCTTGACTATTGTTTAAATTGGTTTGATGTTCCGAAACACTTAAGTGTGACAAACATGCAAAGGAACAGGAAATGAGGAAGGGGGCAAACACTTTTTCACACCACTGTATATATATATATATATATATATATATACAGTGCCTTGCAAAAGTATTCACCCCCCTTGGCATTTTTCGTGTTTTGTTGCCTCACAACCTGGAATTAACATGGATTGTTTGAGGATTTGCATTATTTAATTTACAGAACATGCCCACAACTTTGAAGATGTTTTTTTTTATTGTGAAGCAAACAACAAATATGACAAAAGAAAAAGTCAATGTGCATAACTATTTACCCCCCCCCCCCATTTTTGTATAGCCACCTTTTGCAGCTATCACAGCTCCAAGTCATTTTGGATAAGTCTCTATGAGCTTGCCACATATTACCACTGGTATTTTTGCCCATTCCTCCTTGCAAAACTGCTCCAGGTGGATGGTTTGCGCTTGTGAACAGCAATCTTTAAGTCTGACCACAGATTTTCTATTGGGTTAAGGTCTGGGCTTTGACTAGGCCATTCCAACACATTTACATATTTCTCCTAAGGCCCATTTCACACAAAGCGGATCCGGTTCTACGGAGTTCGCCTCTGTCTGCCGGCTCAGCGGGAGATCTCTCTGTTGATATCCACTGAGCCGGCGGATGACAGGTCCCTCTCTGCTCCCTGAGCGGGGAGGGGCTTGTGGAGCGCCGCTGGCTTCTATGGAGAGATCGGATGAAAACTAACAGCATGTCCGTTTTCATCAGATCTCACCCGATCCGATCCGCCAGCGACGGATCCCGACGTAGGGCCATCCATCTGCTTTTGGCGAATCGGACCGGGTCGGATGTCAGCGGACATGTCACCGCTGACATTCGTCGCTCCATAGACCAGCATGGAGCACCCATTCAGGTCCGCCGTCAAAACTGACAGGCGGACCTGAATGGTCCAAAAGTGTGAAAGGGGCCTTAAACTACTCAAGTGTTGCTTTAGCAATGTGTTTGGTGTCAATTGTCCTGCTGGAAGGTGAACCTCCGTCCTAGCTTCAATATCCCTGTATTTAGCACCATCCATCTTTCTCTTAACTCTGACCAGTTTCCCAGTCCCGACTGCTGAAAACATCCCCCCAGCATGATGCTGCCACCAGCATGTTTCACTGTGGGGATGGTGTTCTTTGGGTGATGTGTTGTTTTGGGTTTAGCGTTTTCTTTTGATGGCTAGAAAGTTCAATTTTAGTCTCATTAGACCAGAGCACCTTCCTCCATACATTTTGGGAGCCTCCCACATGCCTTATCACAAACTCAAAACGTGCCATTTTGTTTTTTGCTGAAAGTAATGGCTTTCTTCTGGCCACTTTGCCATAAATCCCAACTCTATGGAGCGTACGGCTTATTGTCGTCCTATGTACAGATACTCCAGTCTCTGCTGTGGAACTCTGCAGCTCCTCCAGGGTTACCTTAGGTCTCTGTGCTACCTCTTTGATTAATGCCCTCCTTGCCCGGTCCGTGAGTTTTGGTGTGTGGCCATCTCTTGGCAGGTTTGCTGTTGTGCCATGTTCTTTCCATTTGGTTGTGATAGATTTGATGGTGTTCCTAGGAAATATCAAAGATTTGGATATTTTTTTATAACCTAACCCTGACTTGTACTTCTCAAAACATTGTCCCTTACTTGTTTGGAGAGTTCCTTGGTCTTCATGGCAGTTTTTGGTTAGTGGTGTCTCTTAGGTGTTACAGACTCTGGGGCCTTTCAAAAAGGTGTGTATATGTAATGGCAGATCACGTGATACTTAGATTGCACATAGGTGGTCGTCATTTCACTAATTATGTGACTTCTGAAGGTAATTGGTTGCACCAGAGCTTTTTATGGGCTTCATAACAAAGGGGGTGAATACATACGCACATGCCAATTATCAGTTTTTAATTTCTGATAAATAGTTTTATGTATATATTTTTCTAATTTTACTTCACCAACTTAGACTATTGTGTTCTGATCCATCACATATAATTCAGATTAAAAAAACATTGAACTAAAGGCTGCAATGTAACAAAATAGGTAAAAAGCCAAAGGGGTGAATACTTTTGCAAAGCACTGTGTGTATAATATATATATATATATATATATATGTAGTTTAACCTCTTTATGTGGCCTAGTCTATCTCAGCAGTTACTGGAATGGATACTTTATTTATAATGCACTAATTTATTATATGTCAGGTAAGCATGTAAAAAAAAAAAGGTGAAAGTTACAAAAAAATATATTTTTATGAACATGAATATAAATGCTTACAAACGTCTCCTTGCTATGTGTCTGCCCTACTTTACAGCATCTGCTAGGCAGAGTTCCAAATTCAAACCTTGTATAAATCATTCTGGCATGTGGCAACGTTAACATTCAGTCAGTCTTTTGACAGGTATTATCTACTTGATGCTTGTCTTGGTAGGTGTAGTCATTTTTATAGAGAATATTCTGCATTCATTATTAATGCAGTTCTGCCAAATAATGTGCCAACTTAGCTCAGAAAGAAACATTTAGGCTTAAATAAAAATAATATACCTGCTGTTGTAAATAGTGTGGTAAAATATGTAATATTTGCTTTAAATCTTTTTTTTTAAATCATTTTGTAAAACCATTCATCATTTTATATTTTTAACAATCCATTGTAAATACTTTAAATTTACTCTTTCCTTTCCCCATGCAGGGTAAAGTAAACAGGTCACTTAACTCCTTCCTTCCCCAGCAGCATGTATACTTACATCTCAATTCCCCCAAGCTGAGTTTAAATACTGGGACCAGGGAAAGCCCTGTGTAAGCTACAAACCAACTTGACAAATCTTACATAGTGCTGTGGAGGCCAATTAAAAGGCACCAGGCCATACATGTTCCCAAAAACAGAAGGACTGAGAGCATACATGAACTGTTCCCAAAGGGTGATTTTAAATATTTAGATTGATTTAACCACTTCAATACCATACACTTTCACCCCCTGCCTGCCCCGGCCAATTTTCATCTTTCTGTGCGCTCACAATCTGAATGACAATTACTCCGTCATGCAACATTGTTTTTTGAGACAGATAGAGCTTTCTTTTGGTGGTATTTAATCCCCACTGTTTTTTTTTATTTTTTGCTATATAAATCAAAAAATTAAAGAGTGGTGCAGAAGGAAAAATTCCAGGCGATCAGGAACACTAAAGTCTATACATTGCTGGGTAATCAGTCTGACCTCCTTCAAAAATGTGCAAAAGCCTACCTGAAACTTTATTAAATTATTTTTTTACATACTGTTGCAAGAGCAGTACAGGGTCACCATAGTGACCCTATACTGCCCCAGAGAGTTTTTTTTTAAAAAAACTATGATTGCTTATTGCAGTGATGATCACTGCATAAACAATCATTTTACACTTTGAATGGCATCCAGTCATGTACTATTGTTTACTATTGTGATAGCTGTGATTGGCCACAGGTACATCATGGTACCAGTCTGCTGTGATTTGCCCTGTACCATGTGATCACTGTGACAAATCACATATATCACAATAGCAAGCAATGGCTATGAACAGTGACAGAGTGCACCACCGCACAGTGCCCAGGGTGTGCATGAAGCATGTTAGGTCAGGCAGTAAGTAGTTAAAGGGGATATCCATGAGAAATAGAACTTTCTCGTTAACAGGCATCCTTCATATTGCAACATGGAGAGTGTAAGGGTTGACTTATTATAGATCGTGGTCTGACAGTGCTCTTAGTCCTATCACCGAACAGGCCTGACAGAGTGCACCACCGCACAGTGCCCAGGGTGTGCATGAAGCATGTTAGGTCAGGCAGTAAGTAGTTAAAGGGGATATCCATGAGAAATATGAACATGTTCTCAGTTAGCTTCCGAGCATGCGTCGAATTGTTTCCTATCATGATTGCAGTAAAGATGTTACTATAGAGAATCAGTGCATTTTATGGTATTATGGAGCTCTTGTTTTATATATGGATTACAACACATCAACATGGAGAGTGTAAGGGTTGAATTATTATAGCTCGTGGTCTGACAGTGCTCTTAGTCCTATCACCAAACAGGCCTGGAGAAATACTCACAGAAGTTTTTGCTCACCATCACCCACTATAGCACATTTACCCTGGTGAATCTACAGTGCTCCCTGCTTGTCCACGTGTCTCTACCTCAGCTCCCATGCCAGACCTGTTTGAGGGCTCTGATCCTCTGTTTACATCTATGCAGCTGACGTGAGTGCCTTTAGGGATGTCCATCCTGTCCCTTACACATTATTTATTCCTATTACTCAGTTACAATATTATACCATATGGTTATGTTTCTTTATAGATCACCATTGCATTCGCCCCTAAAGAGTTGGTATACCCCAACGAAACGCTTCGGGCTTACATAGATGCATGATGTCCATAGAGATTATTTTATGTCTCTTATTTTGTTTTACTCCAGACTTTTTAACATCATTCAGCCCTTCCAGTGGCCCATGTTGTGCAGGACTTGTTTTTACTTCATGTTATGCCCATTACTATGGTGTTAATATTAATATGCAGTTTTCAGCATACCCTGCGTGTATGCAATTCTGTAAATGCATTTTGTGATATTCAATATGTTATACATGATTTTATATGGTATAATAAAATGTTCTTTGCCAAGACTGCTTTTGGTATACATCTCTCAATCCAATCCCCCCTCTTTTGTTGGAACCTATAAAAGCAACACTGTTTTATATCCTACCTATTTACTTTATACAGTGATTGACCGCTTTTCCTTTCCTTTGTCTAAAATTTGGGATGGAGGTCAATTACTTTTGGTGCCTTGGACCACATCATTCTTTATTGGTATTGTATGGAAGTACTCTTAAATTTCTCAGTGACGCTTAAGTTCAAATTCACAAGTCTGTGGCAGAGACTGTGTTACATACCCCACCGGCTGCTAGGTCCAGTGAGAGGAGCTTATCTGTGGTGGCTGGATCTAGAGAGTGGAACCATTGTCTTCTTGATCCAAAAGAAATCTTAAACTCGCAGTACCAGGTGCCTGAACTCATCCCTAACCCTCTACCCTTTATTAAAAGTATTTGCTTCTTTTATGAATAAATAATCATAAAAAGGACTAAGTATTGGAAATTCACATTCTTTGGGTCACTTTCCATGGGATCCCCAAGATGGAGATGCAAGCAGGTGAGGTAATGGTAAGCCCAAATAAAACCAGCAGCTCCTTCAGGGGTTAGTGCTACATTACCAAGGAAAATAGCACCTTAAAAAGCAGAGAATGTATTTCCCTGCTGTTTGATGTTTCTTAACACATACAGTATCAGCAAAATATTTCTTATAAATTGTATACTTTCCAGATGCTATTTTGATGTTGTTTCCTGTTGTCTAAAGAAAATTCAAACAAAAACAATCTTTTCGCTAGTTTTTGGTGCAATTTGTTGTTATTTAAGTTCCTAAGACGACAATGGGAAAAATATTGCAAGTTCCATAAGACAAAGTTCCCCTTTGTTTTCTTTTTTTGCTTTTTTATGTGCTTTACTGTGATATGTTAAAAAATATCAAATCACAGTAAAAGTATTTTTATCCCATTTTTACATCTATTATGCAAATCACCTCAACAGTATTGTTCAATTTCTGGGTACAAATGTAGATTGTTGGACTGTCTTACTTAAACAGCTTGATTTCTGGAATTGATGGAAAATCTTTTGTCTATACTTGGTCTATACCCTTTCAAGTGCTTTGGATAGTAAAGGTGTTAACTGCTTGTGGGGCTTTTCAGTTCATCAGTTATGTTACACCAGATCTCAAAATTTCAAGTCCTAAACTACTAGCCACGCCTTAAGAGTTACTCGGCACCAGTTGCCCCACCCAACCCCTATCCTGCCCGCCCCTAATTCTGCCCCTAAACACACCCTCATAAATGATCTTATGATATTACACTGTTTAATGTTTTATGCAGAATTATGCTACAAAATAAAAAAAAAATATTAACAACAGCTAATTAACATTAACAATATTAGCATAAAGCATATTTCATTGATCTGACTGTGATAAATAAAATAAGGATAAAATATGATTGGCCACTATAGGCACTGTACACATCATTACTGCCTTGTTAAGTAAATATGTTTAAATAGGTTGAGGGGTGCACTACTTATAGACTGCAGGGTTGAGAGGTGCACTATGTACCAAGTGCAGGGTTGAGAGGTGCACTATGTACCGAGTGCAGGGTTGAGAGGTGAGCTCCCCATTCCTGGCAATGGAACCATTCATATCACTGCAACTGATGTTGCAGTGATTATGAATAAGGTTCCTGCACTACTTTTTTTCCAATTTCTTTGTGACTTACATAGAATTCTGTTAAATGAAGTCGCAAGCTGCAATGAAATCGGCGGTGCAAATTGCACTGATCTGCGGCTTTTAAATGGTGCTGAAGTAGCACGATTTCAAAACCACACCAGTGCGAACCAGGGCTTTGCTGACAAGGCAGAAGCTGGGGGTGCTTTGCCTAATAACTTAATTTTCAGAGGAGTGGCAGTCTTTTACAGTATGAGACTCAAAGCAGCAAAGGAGAGGGACAATTTGGGGGGTGGGGGTGTTTGGACAGTGGACCAATTTTGCAGTTTTTAGTGTCCTCCGAGTGAAGTTTTCACCTTCTGCAGCTGCACACACACCTATCTAGCATCACGCTGTGTGTGAATGTGTGTGTGCACATCAGGGGCTGCTAGCATAGACACAGCAATGATTGGTCACTATGCAAGGGGTCTTCAGCACCCTGGGGGCCTGTGCTGAATTCTGTGTCCAATATCTTACTCACAGAACTTGTGTGAGTGAGATATTGACTGACACTGCAGGATTGGCACATGCAGCTACGAAGGCAGCACAGTTAACTGTGCACCTAAACCAATCCCAGCCACGGAGTCCTGGCTGGGTGGCGGGGGGACCATGGATGCAGATCCAGGAATATTCAGCAGAGAAAAGAGCATTCACATTCACTCAGGAGTCAGGACAAGTGACAGCCAGTCAAGAACAAAAGGCCGCCCGAATCCTGAGCCCAGCTGTCCCACTGCTAGTTGTCACTTGTCCGTGCAGTGCCAGCGTGCAGAGCCAGCAGAGACCAGACTACAGTCAAATTCCTTCCATTTGGCCTCAGCACTGTCACACCCTACAATATAATTTATTGGACACATCCCCCCACCCGAGCCAGAACACTCGCCCTCAGATTATTTCGACTCGCCAAATGCGAGCAAGTGAGTGAAAATTTTGAGGGCCGAGTTACACTATTATAAACCCGGTGAACCACTTATGGGTAGTCATCTGTCTGTCTTTGCTTAGCCCAATTTCTGTTATAACTGAAACACTTGCGTCTTTCATTGGAAAACCTGACTGCAATTATCTTCTTTTCAAGGTGTCACTAACTTAGTGGTTAATATACTTTTCTTTTACTTAACAGGAAAATGCAATAAAAATATGTCGAGACAACATGTTCTGGGCCTTTTTCTTTTAATAAGAAAGAAGACCTCATCTAATGTTAGGAACTATTTATGCAGAAATCCATTAAATTCCAAAGATTTCAAATCTTTTTTCTTCATAGCTGAATGTGTATGTGCATCTGCTACACTAACTCTCATTTGACAGAAGTGTATCCTAACGCTGCCTTAGAATAATAATACATAAATGAGAACTGAAAAGGAACCTGCCTGTGCTTATGAAGCAAAGCTAAATATGTGAAATGTGATTTCAGAACATAGCACTGAATAGAATAAAGTAGTATAAAGGTAAAAATCACTCAATCACTCTCACATCATTCTTTGCTGCTCTTAAGCCACAGTTAATAAAAAATTCTAGGGAATCGAATAATATGATGACTTTATCATGTTAAGCACAATGACATAAAATCCCAATATATCACAGAAAGCATAAGAATATGTTCTGAAATAGATTTGATTTATTTTATATATATATATATATATATATATATATATATATATATATATGTATCTATCTATATACTGTATCTATCTATCTATCTATATATATATATATATATATATATATATATATATCCACTCACTCCATGAGGATGCATAGGGTGGGGCAAGGACGCACGCCGACATTGTACTTGTGATGTTCCGGCCAGAGACCATATTAGTGATGGCGAACCTTGGCACCCCAGATGTTTTGGAACTACATTTTTAATGATGTTCCACTACACTGCAGAGTGCATGAGCATTCTGGGAAATGTAGGGGTGCCAAGGTTCGCCATCACTGGTATATGTATATAAACAACAAGACGGAAATTTGGCAGTACTCTCACTTATGCAGGGCGAGATGTTCTGGGGTAAGCCAAAAAAGGGAAAAACTGACTTGTAGTTTGCCGAGGATTGTTATGTCCTCATATGGGACCCAGGATTTGAAGGCTTGGAGAGATTTGGGTGGGAAAGAACCTACAACCCTGGTTAGAGGTACTTTGCTCCTGGATGGGTTTACCAGAAGTGTGGACTGTTCTGCTTTTTTATGCTGAAGACAAGCTGTTTCATTTTAGCAAATAAAAACTGTCTGCTTTTACCATCATGGCTGGTGATTCAAACTACACTGAGCAAAATTATAAATGCAACACTTTTGTGTTTGCCCCTATTTATCATGAGCTGAACTCAAAGATCTATGACTTTTTCGATGTACACAAAAGGCCTAATTCTCTCAAATGTTGTTCACAAATCTGTCCAAATCTGTGTTAGTGAGCACTTCTCCTTTGCCAAGATAATCCATCCACCTCACAGGTGTGGCATATCAAGATGCTGATTAGACAGCATGTTTATTGCACAAGTGTGCCTTAGGCTGGCCACAATAAAAGGCCACTCTAAAATGTGCAGTTTCTCACACAGCATAATGCCACAGATGTCACAAGTTTTGAGGGAGTGTGCAATTGGCATGCTGACTGCAGGAATGTCCAACAGAGCGGTTGCCCTTGAATTGAATGTTAATTTCTCTACCATAAGCCCTCTCCAAAGGTGTTTTAGAGAATTTGGCAGTACATCCAACCGGCCTCACAATCGCAGACCATGTGTAACCACACCAGCTCAGGACCTCCACATCCAGCATCTTCACCTCCAAGATTGTCTGAGACCAGCCACCCGGACAGCTGCTGCAACAATCACTTTGCATAACCAAAGAATTTCTGCACAAACTGTCAGAAACAGTCTCTTAATTTATTGGTAGAACTATCTAAAAGAAAGGATCTTCCTTTCCAAATGTCTCTATATATTTTTCTTGCATCATCTTTCTCCCAAAATATATATTTCCAAAAATAATTTCTTCTATTACATCCTTTATTTGGAAAAAATCCTGCCCAGGATTTGCCCAAACAGCCCAAGTTGAATTGAGGGCTTGAATTCCCAAGGTTTATAACAATTTTTTGGCCTCCAAGCTGGTTTTGTTTCATGATTGGTAATGATTGATTGAGAAGTCCAATGCTGCAATATGTGTGGTTGGAGCAGGTATGGGGTCTTATGAGCATTTTAGAACCTTCCACACAGATGGTTGTCCCATGCTTGCAGAAGTGGAACCCCAGTGGCAGCCTTATGCCACGTACACATGATCGGGACATTGATTGGACATTTCGACAACAAAATCCATGGATTTTTTCTGACGGATGTTGGCTCAAACATGTCTTGCATACACACGGTCACACAAATATTGTCGGAAATTCCGAACGTCAAGAACGCGGTGACGTACAAAACTTACGACCGGCCGAGGAAAATTAAGTTCGGAATTGTGTGCACACGATCGGAATTTACGGATTTACGGATTTTGTTGTCGGAAAATTTGAGAACCAGATATCAAATTTTGTGCGACGGAATTTCCAATGGAAACTGTCCGATGGAGCCGACACTTGGTCGGAATTTCCAACAACAAGCTCCAATCGCACATTTTACGTCGGAAAGTGCGACCGTGTGTATGCGGCATTAGTCTTATGATGGCATAAATCTCTCTTGCAAATTGGTCCCGATCATGTACCCTTAGACCCTTTTGTGATTCTGCCCATGCCTGAATGAACTTTTTGACCACCCAGACACTGTATGGCAGCCTCAAAGGGGTAACATATCTAGATCAGTTGTTCGCCAATGACATCTTTCAAAGTTTTGTTTTGGAATTTCTGGTATCGCGTGATGTCATATCCAGTCCTTAACTTACGGTAATTGGAAGATATGTCAGCACATGCAAGTGGAGAGGCGAAGCATCTTTCCAAAACAAAAGCTGTTTACAATGGTGCTGATCTAAGGCATGTGAGTGCATGTTAGTGAGTTGTATACAATTTATGTCAAAGCTTTTAATGTAAAAAATACTGCACAATGATTTGTTATACTGTATCTGGCTTTCTTCCCTGTGAGTGTTTGGAGAAAGTAGGAATTGCAATTGCTGTTGGAAAGTGGATTATTAGGCATGTTCTGGCTAAAAACCTTAATGCAAAATAAGTGATTTTAACCTTCCTTTAACTGGGGGTCAATATTTGTAGTGAGCCTGTGTGTTTTTTGGCACACGTGGTGGAGTTTATGGTGGAAGGAATAAATAAGAAGTTTATTTGAATTCACCATTCTGTGGTGTCAGGCAAAGTTTGGCACCTGGATTTTTTTTTGGACTTTTTATGTGCACATAAGTTTATGAACGTATTTATGGTATTGGATTAATCTAATTTATAGTATCACCAGATCTTTATTTATTGTTGCTTTGTATTGTAGTGGTTAACACTTAAAGCAGAACTCTGGGCAAAAACTGTTTTCCATGTTCTCGTTGCTGATATCCTACCTTCACCAACTATGTCAGCCATGTTCTTCTGAGCTCTGTAGTTCCTCTGCAATAGCCTGCTGAACTTGCTGAAAAAACATTATTGCCTGGTGATTTCCTATTTGTAAGACCGCTGGCTGCAATCCCTCCAGTAACCTCAGCCTAAGGGGTCTGACATGCTCCCTTGTATTCTTTTGAAAGCAAGCAGGGAGTTCTATTTCCGTCTGGCTCGCTGTAGCGGGTGGGGGGGGGGTCTCACAGCCCCTGGTCTGTGCTGCCCATAGAGGTGGTGTCCTCCTCCTCTGCTCCCTCCTCCTCCATGCCACCACCGCCCCCGTCCTCCTCACCACCACCGCCAACCCGCCATCTGTCTCCATTATGGGGAGAGTTACGGGACAGAGCGCATCTCGGGCTTATAGGTCTGTATGTTTGAACACCGCTCGTGGTACAGCCCCACCTCCCTGCACATTGGAACAGTGCTCTCTATCACAATTTTGGTGAAGGGAGGCGGAGATGAGTGGTGTTCTCACATACAGACCTATCAGCCCAAGATGCGCTCTGTCATCCCGATGATCTGTAACTAACCTGGCTCTGCACTGATGGGCACTGATAAGGCACTGGTGACACCGCACTGATCGACTCTGATAATCTGCACTGGTGACACCGCACTGATCGGCACTGATAATCTGCACTGGTGACACCGCACTAATGGATACTAATAATCTGCACTGGTGACACCGCACTGATGGGCACTGATAATCTGCAATGGTGACACCGCACTGATGGGCACTGATAATCTGAAATGGTGACACCACACTGATGGACACTGATCATCTGCACTGGTGACACCGCACTGATGGACACTGATAATCTGCACTGGTGGTCCCTGACATGCGGCACTGGTGGTCCCTGACATGCGGCACTGGTGGTTCCTGATATTTAGCTCTGGTGGTCCCTGACATTCGGCTCTGGTGGTCCCTGACATTTGGCTCTTGTGGTCTCTAACATTTGGCTCTTGTGGTCCCTGACATTTGGCTCTTGTGGTCCCTGACATTCGGCACTGGTGGTCTCTGACATTTGGCTCTGGTAGTCCCTGATATTTGGCTATAGTGGTCCCTGACATTCGGCAATGGTGGTCCCTTACATTTGGCTCTGGTGGTCCCTGACATTTGGCAATGGTGGTCCCTGACATTTGACTCTGGTGGTCTCTAACATTTGGCTCTGGTGGTCCCTGAAATTCAGCAATGGTGGTCCCTGACATTCGGCAATGGTGGTCCATGACATTTGGCAATGGTGGTCCCTGACATTCGGAAATGGTGGGCCCTTACATTTGGCTCTGGTAGTCCCTGACATTTGGCTCTGGTGATCCCTGACATTTGGCAATGGTGGACACGTTGCACTGGTTTGCATTTATATTAAAATGCTTTGTATTTAAAAGGCTGTACCCTATCATACTGTGTGTTATGTATGGCTTGCTGGCTGCAGAATGAGGGGTGTGATTAATGTTGAAGTGGGCGAGTTCACATTTACATGTTAGAGTGTGGTATCTCAGAGACAATAGCCAGAAATATTTTACTGTAATTACTTGATGCTAACTATATCAGCAGTTTTAGTACTCCCCAAATTCATAGGGATGCACAAGATAGGTTTACTCATAAAACAATTCCAAAATTATTGTACATTCGAAATCACATTTATGCCCCGTACACACGGTCAGATTATTGTATCTAGGGTTGAGCGAACCCGAACTGTAAAGTTCGGGTCCGTACCGGACTTTTGGGTGTCCGGGACCCGGACCCGAACCCGAACTGTCAGACAAAATCCGTCAGAAAAAATCAGACTTTTGTGGTCGGAATTTCCGACCGTGTGTACGGTTCGGGTTCGGGTCCGGTGTTCGGCGCTGTATTGGCGCCTTTTTCACAGCTTTAGGCCAGCCAATGGATGATCGTTTTAATAGTGTGCCCTAGAAGCCATCACAGCCATGCCTACTAATGGCATGGCTGTGATTGGCCAGTGCAGCATGTGACCCAGCCTCTATATATAGCCCACACACAGCACACAGCGTCATTCTGTTAGACACACACTGTTAGGCAGGTTCCTGTGCTGCAGATAGATAGAAGATTTTAGGAGTTAGTGTGCTAAAGTCAGTCCACATTCCTGGAATTTTATTCTAATTAGTTAGATCAGTGAGCGATCTAGATAGCTAGAGTAGGGAGGGATTTTCTTTATTTTGCAAAAGAAAGAGGCAGACATAATTATTGAAGAGATTCCTAAATCAATTGTACCCTGGCTGGGGTGCAGTGCACAGTCACGGTAACAGTGCCATGAGGCCAGTGCCAGACAAAATCTAAACGTTTTACCTTCAAGCTCAGTGCAACATTACTGCACTGCATATACTAAGACATACACCACAGTCTGTGTGTATTCTGCTATTGGAAAAACATTGCATAAAAATAGAATTTTGCTTTTTATTTATTTTTTCCCAATAGCATTTTCTGCGTGTTCCTACATACACGCTGTAGATACTGTCCGTGTAGTCTGATATTGCAAAAACATTGCAAAAAAATAAAATTTTTGCAGTGTTTTTTTTTTTTCTTCCCAATAGCATTTTCTGCGTTTTCATAAACGCTGTAGATACTGTCCGTGTAGTCTGATATTGCAAAAACATTGCAAAAAAATAAAATTTTGCAGTGTTTTTTTTTCTTCCCAATAGCATTTTCTGCGTTTTCATAAACGCTGTAGATACTGTCCGTGTAGTCTGATATTGCAAAAACATTGCAAAAAAATAAAATTTTGCAGTGTTTTTTTTTTTTCTTCCCAATAGCATTTTCTGCGTTTTCATAAACGCTGTAGATACTGTCCGTGTAGTCTGATATTGCAAAAACATTGCAAAAAAATAAAATTTTGCTGTGTTTTTTTTTCGTGTAGTCTGATATTGCAAAAACATTGCAAAAAAATAAAATTTTGCAGTGTTTTTTTTTTTTTCCCAATAGCATTTTCTGCGTTTTCATAAATGCTTTACATACTATCCGTGTAGTCTGATATTGCAAAAACATTGCAAAAAAATAAAATTTTGCAGCGTTTTTTTTTCTTCCCAATAGCATTTTCTGCGTTTTCATAAACGCTTTACGTGTACGTGTATTCTGCTATATACAAAAACACCCATTTAGGGCGAGATCATAAATTTTGAAAATATGAGGAGATCATCAAAAAGGGGACGTGGCCCGGGTCGTGGTGCTGCTGGTGGCGCTCCTGTTGCAGGGAGAGGACGTGGTTGATCTGTGCCAGCTACACGCACTAGTGAAACACCTTCCGCAGGTGCGAGTAGGCGACAGAGCCTGCAGCAGTATTTTGGCGCGCCTAATGAGGCTGTACGAATGTCGAGGCCAGGACAAGTACAGGCGATAGTAGATTGGGTTGCTGCTGACAGTGCCTCCGGTTCCTTCACATTGTCTCCCACCAAGTCTCCTGATGAAAGTTCAGAGTTGGCACCTGCAGCCGATGTCCATCAGTCTTTCACCTCACCCCCTTGCAAATCAGCCAATCAGTCTGAGCCCCAAATCATGCAGCAGTCTCTTCTGCTTTTTGATGACTCTGTTAGCAGGGTTTCCCAGGGCCATCCACCTAGCCCTGCCTCAGAAGTGGAAGAGATTGTGTGCACCGATGCCCAACCACTTATGTTTCATGATGAGTACATGGGAGGACCAACGCAGCACGTCTCGGATGATGACGAAACACAGGTGCCAACTGCTGCTGCTTTCGCCATTGTGCAGACCGACAAGGAGGGCAGGGGTGATTTTTGGGTGGAAGATGATGTGGAGGACGATGAGGTATTTGACCCCACATGGAATCAACGTCATGCAGGTGACCAGTGTAGTTCAGAGGAAGAGGCGGTGGTCGCACAGAGCCACCAGCACAGCAGAAGAGGGAGCAGGGTGCAAAAGCGGAGCGTCCGTCCCCTAGACAGTATGTCTGCTACTGCCCAACGCAGCAAGGGACCGAGCACACCAAAGCCAGGTGCAAGGAGTTCCCTAGCGTGGCAGTTCTTCAGACAATGTCCTGATGACAAGACACGAGTGGTTTGCACGCTGTGCAATCAGAGCTTGAAGCGAGGCATAAACGTTTTCAACCTGAGCACAACCTGCATGACCAGGCATCTAAGTGCAAAGCACGAGATGCAGTGGAGTAGACACCGCAAAAACCAAGAAAGGTCTCTGGCTCCTCCTGCTTCCTCTTCTGCTGCAGTCTCGGCCTCTTCATCCACCTCTGTAGTGACAGTGACACCTGCCAACCCGCAAACAGAGGATCTGCCAGCAACACTACCACCTGGGTCACCAACCATCTCCACAATGTCCCATGGAAGCTTTCAGCTCTCTATTTCCCAAACACTGGAGCGGAAGAGAAAGTACCCCCCTAGCCACCCGCGATCCCTGGCCCTGAATGCCAGCATTTCAAAATTGCTCGCCTTTGAAATGCTGTCATTCCGTCTGGTAAAGACGCAGAGTTTTCAAAGGCTGATGTCATTGGCTGTCCCACAGTACGTCGTGCCCAGCCGCCACTACTTTTCCAGACGAGCTATCCCTTCCCTGCACAACTAAGTGGGGGACAAAATCAGGTGTGCACTGCGCAACACCATCTGTGGCAAGGTCCACCTAACTACGGATGCCTGGACCAGTAAGCACGGTCAGGGACGTTATATCTCCCTAACAGCACACTGGGTAAATGTAGTGGCGGCTGGGCCTGAGGCGGATAGCACTTTGGCGCATGTCCTTCCACCACCGAGGATTGCAGGGCACTTCAGTTTGCCTCCTGTTGCTAACTCCTCCTACTCCGCCTCCTCATCCTCTACCGCCTCCTCATCCGGTCAGCGTAACACCTTCACCACCAACTTCAGCACAGCCAGGGCTAAACGACAGCAGGCAGTTTTAAAACTTTCCTGTTTGGGGGAAAAACCCCACACCGCGCAGGAGTTGTGGAGGGACATGGAACAACAGACCGATGAGTGGTTGGTGGCAGTGAGCCTCAAGCCCAGCCTGGTGGTGTGCGATAATGGGCGAAATCTCGTAGCAGCTCTGGGCCTTGCCGGTTTGACGCACATCCCTTGCCTGGCGCATGTGCTGAACTTGGTGGTCCAGAGGTTCCTGAAGAATTACCCCGATATGCCAGAGCTGCTGCAGAAAGTGCGGGCCGTCTGTGCGCACTTTCGGCGTTCTCACCCTGCTGCTGCTCGCCTGTCAGCACTGCAGCGTAACTTTGGCCTTCCCGCTCACCGTCTCATATGTGACGTGCCCACAAGGTGGAACTCCACCTTGCACATGCTTGCCAGACTGTGCGAGCAGCAGCAGGCGATAGTGGAGTTTCAGGTGCAGCACGCACGCGTGAGTCGCTCTGCGGAACAGCACCACTTCACCGCCAATAACTGGGCCTCCATGCGAGACCTGTGTGCCTTGTTGAGCTGTTTTGAGTACTCCACCAGCATGGCCAGTGCAGATGACGCCGTTCTCAGCGTTACTATCCCAGTTCTATGCCTCCTTGAAAAAACTCTTAAGGCGATGATGGAAGAGGATGTGGCACAGGATGAGGAGGAGGAGGAAGAGGGTTCATTTCCAAGGCTTTCAGGGCAGTCATTTACAAGTGGCTACGAGGCTGGGTTCCTGCACCAACAAGCGCCAGGTACACAATTGTCTGGCAGCAAGGGCACAGTTCTGGAGGATGATGAGGTGGAGGATGAGGAGGAGATGGAGGAGGAGGAGGAACCATGTTCACAGCAGGGTGGCACCCAGACCAGCTCATGTCCATCACTGGTGCGTGGCTGGGGGGATACAGAGGACACAGACGATACACCTCGAACAGAGGACAGCTTTTCCTTGCCTCTGGGCAGCCTGGCACACATGAGCGATTACATGCTGCAGTGTCTCCGCAACGACCGCCGAGTTGCCCACATTTTAACTGGTGCTGATTATTGGGTGGCCACCCTGCTGGATCCCCGTTACAAGGACAACGTGCCGTCCTTAATTACCTCACTGGAGCGTGATCGTAAGATGCGCGAGTACAAGCGCACGCTGGTAGACGCGCTGCTGGTGGCATTCCCACTTGGAAGCGAGGGTACGGTGGAAGCACAAGGCGAAGGCAGAGGAGGAGGAAGAGGTCGCCAACGCAGCCGGGGCACCGCCAGCACCTCGCAAGGCAGGGTTAGCATAGCCGGAATGTGGAAAAGCTTTGTCGGCACGCCACAACAACCAGCACCACCAGCTGAGATGGAACGTCTTAGCAGGAGGCAGCATTTCACCAACATGGTGGAGCAGTATATGTGCACACGCGTACACGTACTGCATGACGGGTCTGCCCCCTTCAACTTCTGGGTCTCCAAATTGGGCACATGGCCTGAGCTTGCCCTTTACGCCTTGGAGGTGCTGGCCTGCCCTGCCGCCAGTGTATTATCTGAACGTGTATTTAGCACGGCAGGGGGGCGTTATCACAGACAAGCGCAGACGCCTGTCCAGAGCCAATGTGGACAAGCTCACGTTCATTAAAATGAACCAGGCATGGATCCCACAGGACTTGGCGGTACCTTGTGCAGAATAGACACATATACCGGTGTTCTGACGAAAACTGTCTTGCTATCGGATAGTGTCCGGCCACTTACTGCGCAGGTGCAGTGCTTGCGCAGTACGGAGGACAAGGAGATTCACAAAATCTCCAAAGATGAACGTCGCCTGCGCAGTGAGTGCAGGTTCAAGCTCGACCATCCAAGTGGACATACGGTAGCACATAGTAACAGGGCCCCTCACGGGCTCGCTTGGCTAGGCTTCAACCTCGGATGATGTGGCTTGAACCTGGAGTCACCGCGCATCGTCTTCAGAGAGTTTCAAAATCCCCTTGTTCTACGTACTGAGCAAGCGCAGTACAGGGCGGACACTATGCGACGGGGGACAGAATTTGACACATCATTCACCACTAGCCTTACCCAGCCATTGTTGTATTTTTGAACCAGTGTTGGCTACCTCGTCCTCCTCCACCGCCGCTTCCACCTACACCGCCACATCCACCGCCACCTCAACCTCCTAGTCCATTTGAATTTCGTCCTCCTAGGTCAAGATTATAATTTTTTCATTTTTTTTTTTTAATTTCCAAGTATTTTATTTTCCCACTATCTTATCCATTAAATTGAATAAATTTTTCCAGAAAGTGCGTATTCTGGGGTATTCCCACCATATGTGCGGCATCGTGCCGTTGAGTTTCTGAGGTTCTTAATGACTTCCTGTACCTCTTCTGCTGAGAAGGGGGCCTTCAGCATTTTTTTTTTTTTTTTATTTTTATGTTATTTTAAGTTATTTCCCTATCCACATTTGTTTGCAGATCACTTGCCATGCTCTTAACAACATTTTGTTGCCATTATGCAGCCCTCTAGCCCTTTCCATGACTTTTTTACAGCCATTTTAGTGTTCAAAAGTCCGGGTCCCCATTGACTTCAATGGGGTTCGGAGTTCGGGGTCAAGTTCGGGTCAAGTTCGGTCCCGAACCCGGACTTTTTTTCCGAAGTTCGGCCGAACCCGCCGAACCCGACCCTCCCCACACATGTTTTAATTATGTTATTCAATGATTACTTTTTTATATATTGTCAGCTGAGTCAAATCCATGAAAGACCCATTTTGATTTTTGATGTAGAATTCGAAACACAGCAATAAAATACAGTAGAGAGAAACATTTTATTTAGTTAAACTGTATGTGTAAGCTAATTGTATTTATTGTACTTGGATGCAATCTTTTAGGTCATAATTAATTGGATAAAATAACTTTCTTCATAATTTTCATGAAATTGAAAAAATAAATATGAGAAATTCCAAACAAGTATGGACATCAGAACTCTGGTCTTAAGTTGATCCATTGGATGATGTGACATTAGACTTAAGCCGGCCATTCATTGATTAAAATTTGGTTGGTTCAGCAGGGACTAGATAGATTTTGACCCATGTATGGGAACTCTGGCTGTACACAAGTTAATCTATCAATTGATTTCTGTCCAACCAGCCAGTTGGGTTTTTCCCAAATGATTAGTGCCGCTGGCTATACCTGGCAACACTAATCATTATGTTCTGCTGGCACACTCCCCACCAGCAGAACACAATAG
The DNA here is from genome assembly GCA_028564925.1 of Lithobates sylvaticus. Classification (NCBI taxonomy): domain Eukaryota; kingdom Metazoa; phylum Chordata; class Amphibia; order Anura; family Ranidae; genus Lithobates; species Lithobates sylvaticus. The sequence continues at coordinate 402,283,986 of CM053027.1, forward strand.
TGCTGCAGGAGAGTCCCTCATTAACACTGACCATGTTGATGGTGAAATTGACCAATTTTTCACAATCTATGGCCTGCTTCGCATGAATGTGGATGTCTTTGGCTGAATCTGAATTTCAGTGTTACTTTTGGCAGTTTGGGCTTCCAAAAACTTCTGAAAGAAACCAAAGGCTGCTCCAAACTCAGTTTCTGTTTTATAGCTGCTTCTGCTATTGCCTAGGCACCCTTAGCTTGACTGGCAGTGCCACCAGCTACCCCCCTCCTAACATAGTATCCCTAGGCTGTTTTTTGGTCCAATCATCTCTTCAGACAAGGCTGACAGGAGCTTTCCACTTTAATAAACTATTTTAGAAGCTGGTTAGGATTCCTGACTTCTAGGTCAGAGATTCTTCATTTCAAAAGTTGATGAATTTTTAAAACTTTGAGCAAACCACAACTAAATTTGTTTTTTATTAGTTCTTTAATACTAGTAATTATTAAATACTAGCAATTTCAGACTGGAACACAGCTATGTTCCAGCTATGTAGAACACCTACAGTACATATTTCTCTTATGACAGGTTTCCTTTAAGATATACAAAAGTATTACATGTTCCTTCTTTATACTCTATGGTTAAAGCTGAAGGCTTAGCGCTTTGCCTTAATTAAGTGCATTAATGGCACATTGTGTTAACATTCCAGGTCACACATTTGCTTTTTAATTTGTTAAATCCATTCGACTTCTTTGTCTTCAAAATAAATTGTTTTTCCTTTACTGCATTAGGAAAAAAATCACACTATAAAATGTCTCAATTAAATACCTAACCTTTAGCTAATATATTTTCAAACATCAACCTAAATTAGCTTATGTAAATTTCTATACCATTCAAAACTGAGATAATCCACCAAGGGAATCGAGAGTTTAGAGAAATGTTTTATTTTTAAACTATAAAATTTATTAAGCATTTTTTTCTATGCAAATAGCAGAACATGATATTAGGAATAAAACTTAAAGAACATATACCATATATAACTGCTACAGATTGAGACTGAGGGACAGGAGCAACACCGGTGTAGGTTGATGTATTTGTACATCCTCCTGCATCTCCTGCTCATGTGCGCACTTGGGATTTGCCCTGGTACCATGTTATCATTGTGACCAATCGCAGCAATCATATGTCCAGTAGTGAACAATGACTGTCCTTTATAACACCATTGCTAAGAAGGGGGAAGAGAAGGAAGCACCAGCTCAGTGCAGAGATTTAACAGTTTATTTAATAGTAGGTTAAGATGCACTTACACAATCCAAGTGAGTTTCCATGTGATTGGTCACAGTGATCACAGTGTACAGGGCCAATTACAGCAGCCCTGTACTATGTGATACCTGTGGCCAATCATAATAGTAAACAATGGCATCACAAATGGATGCCAAACACAGTTAAAGACACATTGCTTATACTGCTGCCCCCCCCAGCAGTACTGTACCGCCACACCAGTTACACTTTCCTTGATAACCACTACATCAGTTACACTGTTCTTGATCACCACCACACCAGTCCCAGTGTCCTGGATCACTGCCATATCAGTCATATTGTCCCTGATCAGCTCCACAGCAGTTACAGTGTCCTTGATTCACTACATCAGTTACATTGTCCCTGATCACTATTATACTGGTAGAAGTGTTGTCAGACCAGTATATGCCAGCAGCACTGTTCCTTATCATCGTCACAGTGTCACCACACCAGTGTAAGCCAGTAACTTTGTCCCTGAATGTCATCACACCAGTCCCAATGACACCAATGTGGGTCAGCAGGCAGCAATGTTCTTGATTTCTGACTATACTGCCTAAACGATCCTGTGTCTGTTTGCTGACCATGTCTCTGCCTGCGGCATGAACTAACCCTTCTGCACCTCCTGCTGACTATGTTTCTGAGAACACACTAGTACTAGCCATCTAACCAGTACTAGCCATCTAGTTAACAGCTGTGCCTCTGGAACCACAGGAACCATTTTGTTCTATTCTTCAGCCTCCTGCACTTCCTTGCTTTTCAAAAAGCCATGCACCAGTAGGCTAGGATTGCTTGCCTTATAGTAACTGGAACTGCTATAGAAGATTCTACACTAAGCTATATTGCCTTATCACTGGTACAGAGGAGACCATTACAGTATAATAATTTTGACACAAATGATTGATTTGTGTGATACACAAGATGCAATGATCAGTACACAACCAGTCCAGACACTGAACAAGACTCACGCAGGTAGTATTGTCATACTCAAGAGGAGTGAGAAACCTCTTAATAAATTGACAACATTGTGTAAAAAAATTAGGTTTCATCTTCTTTCTGAATTTTCTCAAAATGTGTGGCAAAAAATTAAGTCTTCAAAACACTCACCATCCCTTTTAGTAAATACCTTAGGATGTTTTCTTTCCAAAGTGTGGTAATTTTGTGAGTGTTTTCATTGCCCTGGTTCTCCAGGGCCTGCAAAAATGTGATAGGTAGTCAGGAAATTAGATGCACACTTGTGATATTGCCATACTTGGGAGGATTAGCAGAATGTGTTTTCGGGGTGTAATTCTAAGTATAGCTATGCTGTGTGTTGAAAATATCTTATGAATTGACAACTTTGTGTAATAAAAATACATTTGAATTTTTCTTGCATTTTACAAAAACTTGTAGCAAAAAATTAGATTTGCCAGTTATACCCCTAGAATGCCTGAAGGGGCTCCTTGGATTTTGCACCCTCCAGGCATCTAGGCTGTAAAACAAAAGTCATGTATGTTGTATTCCCATACTTGGGAGGCATAGCAGAATGTGTTTTGGGGTGTAATTGTAAGTATGCTTATCCTGTATGTGATAAATAACTTGTAAAAATTACAACTTTATGAAAAAATGCATTTCTTTTCATTTTCAATCTTTGTAAATCCAAAAACAAACAGTGGTATTAAAATACCACCTAAAGAAACCTCTATTTGTCTCAAAAAAATTATAAAAACGTAATTTGGGTACAGTGTTGCATGCCTGAGTAATTGTCATGTAAAGTGTGGCAGCACTGAAAACTGAAAAAGGGCCTTGACTGGAAGGTGGTGAAAGAGTCCAGACCTGAAGTTGTTAAAGTGTACATACATTTTTTTAAGACCTAATTTCACCATATCGGTAATAGGAAGTTAGTTAAAAAAAAGAACAACATCTAACCCATATTTCCAGTTGTGGCACAATCTCTTGAATATTTTCCTTCAACAGTGCTGTACCTGTTGACTGCTCCAGTGCAGTCCCTAGACGTGTGTATGGGGAAAGGAGTGTATGGTACAATAATGCCACGTACACACGGTTGGACTTTCCAACATAAAATGCGCGACCGGAGCTTGTTGTCGGAATTTCCATTGCACAAAAATTCGAGATCTGGTTCTTAAATTTACAGACAACAAAATCCGTCTGCGTAAATTCCGATCGTACACAATTCCGACGCACAAAGTGCCATATATGCTCAGAATTAAGCAGAAGAGCTGCACTGGCTATTGAACTTCATTTTTCTTGGCTCATCGTAAGTGTTGTACGTCACCGAGTTCTTGACGTTCGGAATTTCCGACAAGATTTGTGTGACCGTGTGTATGCAAGACAAGTTTGAGCCAACATCCGTCTGAAAAAATATATGGATTTTGTTGTCGGAATGTCCGATCAATGTCTGATCGTGTGTGTATGGGGCATTAGTGTTCAATGTACACAGATAAAGAGGCTTGGGCGGCATTGAAACATGTAACCTCATCCTCCTGACTTCACATCTGGTCCGCTATGCATTTCAAGGGACTCCTCCGCCGTCTTTTTGCTTCCTTTACTACAGCTGGTCTTGGGCCCCATCACTGGACAAGCAAGACTCCAAATTTAAAGATAGGACTCAAGGCTCCACATGTACAGGCCAGCTGCCGACCACAGTGATACTTTAAGCACTAATTCATTTCCATCATGTGAGTTGCCAATTTATATGTACCCAATACTGTGTGTAACATACTGCACTATGTTTGGCACCCCCTGGTGTCTCCTCTTGGCCCTAAAGGTTACTCCACTAGCCTACCTCTTGTGTTTGTCTGAACCCAGGTGCCTTGCTGTGCTGAGGACTTCCACTAGATGACCCAACTTGTTAATGAACCAGTGTTTTTGCTCTTCAGTATGAGTGGCCAATTTTTCTTTCACCCCATATAAACATGTTTTATACTAGATCTAAATCTATGCCTTGTGTAACCTGTGACTAGAGTGACTTAGAGATTACAAAAGGCTTCCTTTGCTCACATCTGGTGGCTGAATGTAGTTAAGGGAGTGAGGTAAAGGTGATTATGTAGAAGCAAAGTAGTGTGGAGGGTATAATATGGGGGGTTACATGCAGGAGAAGAATGCAGAGGGAATGACAGTTTGAACCTAACAATAAAATCACTATGAAAAATGTGTACAATGTGAAACAATATATAACTGCTCACCTATAGTGCACAGAAAAAGTAAACTAAGGTCAACAAGTCTCCGAAGAGGAGGGGGCTAGTGTTATAAATGGATCATATACACTATTCATAGATCCACAGGAGGTGTACATGAAAAATGCACTAGTGAAATCAAAAACTAGACATTCTATACAGATAAAAATAAACGGAATCACCAAAATGAGAGTGTCATTGCTAACTCACAGGACAATGCAAAGAACCAAGACATAATTGGTGTATGAGCAATGAATGGTAATATGATATATGTATCTACTGTGATAGCTGGTAATAAATGTATCAACATAAATTGGTTATCTGTACATTTAGACATAAAATAGCATCATACAAAACGATGAAGACATGAATGAAATTACACCAAACAAGACTGGAAAGTCTGGAATCATGTAAGTAAAACCTATGGATGCTCCTATTGAAATAACAGGCTGTAAAGGAAAAATGTCTCTTGGGAACTATTCAAAACGCCAATAAAGCCATGTAATAGTGTCCACAGCATAAATAGGTGTATCACAGAATTGCTTGGAAACTGGGTCCTCTAGATGTCGGATTCAGTTGCAAACAAAGAAGTATGGAAAATAGATTGGGTACGCTTACCGCATCCGGTGGACCCACTGACCGATGGTAAGGGGTCAAACGAGCTTGAAATTTGTAAGGCCTAAGCCTCTACAAATTGGATGTATGTAGTGGAGTCTCCTCAGCAGTTGTCACTCACCGACCATCCATAGATCGACGGGAACCAAAGGAAGGGGTCTCACCAAAGCTCATGGATCATCACACCAGATAGAAGTATGTGGATAAAGAAAACAGAGAGGGCCTCCTCATAGTGTAAAAAAGGTCCAGGCAAGGACTCGATTTATTACTTAAAAGTTTGCGTTCGGCTTTCCAGAATAAATTTTCAATAAAAAATATTTAAAAGCAAAACAAAAAGAATGTATGAAAACGCACTGATATTAGTAGTCTGCAAGATTCTCCCGACGCGTTTCGTCTTAAACAGACTTCAACTGGGGCTCACAGTTGAAGTCTGTTTAAGACGAAACGCGTCGGGAGAATCTTGCAGACTACTAATATCAGTGCGTTTTCATACATTCTTTTTGTTTTGCTTTTAAATATTTTTTATTGAAAATTTATTCTGGAAAGCCGAACGCAAACTTTTAAGTAATAAATCGAGTCCTTGCCTGGACCTTTTTTACACTATGAGGAGGCCCTCTCTGTTTTCTTTATCCACATACTTCTATCTGGTGTGATGATCCATGAGCTTTGGTGAGACCCCTTCCTTTGGTTCCCGTCGATCTATGGATGGTCGGTGAGTGACAACTGCTGAGGAGACTCCACTACATACATCCAATTTGTAGAGGCTTAGGCCTTACAAATTTCAAGCTCGTTTGACCCCTTACCATCGGTCAGTGGGTCCACCGGATGCGGTAAGCGTACCCAATCTATTTTCCATACTTCTTTGTTTGCAACTGAATCCGACATCTAGAGGACCCAGTTTCCAAGCAATTCTGTGATACACCTATTTATGCTGTGGACACTATTACATGGCTTTATTGGCGTTTTGAATAGTTCCCAAGAGACATTTTTCCTTTACAGCCTGTTATTTCAATAGGAGCATCCATAGGTTTTACTTACATGATTCCAGACTTTCCAGTCTTGTTTGGTGTAATTTCATTCATGTCTTCATCGTTTTGTATGATGCTATTTTATGTCTAAATGTACAGATAACCAATTTATGTTGATACATTTATTACCAGCTATCACAGTAGATACATATATCATATTACCATTCATTGCTCATACACCAATTATGTCTTGGTTCTTTGCATTGTCCTGTGAGTTAGCAATGACACTCTCATTTTGGTGATTCCGTTTATTTTTATCTGTATAGAATGTCTAGTTTTTGATTTCACTAGTGCATTTTTCATGTACACCTCCTGTGGATCTATGAATAGTGTATATGATCCATTTATAACACTAGCCCCCTCCTCTTCGGAGACTTGTTGACCTTAGTTTACTTTTTCTGTGCACTATAGGTGAGCAGTTATATATTGTTTCACATTGTACACATTTTTCATGATTGATTCCTTCCACTTTCTTTATGTGCACCTGTTGAAACTTGTCCACATTTTACACGTTTTTTCACGGCGTGTACAAAGGACTGTTGTCCTTGTTTTTTATATATACTAATTTTTTGAACACTCTAACAGTGGTCTCGATTTTCATGTGCGTGCCCACTTAGAATGTTCTCACATGTTGTATCTTAGCGCCACACTTTTCACATTTTTATCTAGTCCACAATTCGTCATATTGTTGTGTCGGCAGCTCCAAGTTTTGTAGGATAGCGCAGCTATTCACCCACACCATCCAATAAAATCACTATGAATTATCATCATAGCCATACAAGTGGTAAAAATGCTTTTGGCTCCCATTCACAATACTTTCTAATTGTAAAGCAACAGTTTTGTAGCTGTGCTCCTACACAGAGAGTTTTATAGGGCAGTAAGAAACCAGTCCAGAAACTGGGCTTGCTAAAATTGAAGCATGTTACTCTGGGGCAGCGGATGTGATGGGGGTGTGACAGAAGCACCATCAACTGTAATGTTACGTGGAGTATGGTGGAGATATAATGGTGCACAGCATTTGCAGATGGTGAGAATGCAGGGTGGGTAGTAGGGATGAGCTAAACATTTTGTCCAAACATAAGTTTGAACCAAACATTCTCTGCTTGGTAAAGATCCAAGAATATTCAAAGAATAGTCAAATATTCTAAGAATATTCACCAAGAATTCCTCCCACCGAATGTCCCACAGTGCATTATTGGCAAAGGTCATGCACCTGATACTTTGCCCAATGTTGGTTCACAGTAAAGTTGTAGCCCAGACACTATGAAAGGCTGCTTTTCCAGCAGCCGTTTTGTCATTGTGTTGGTGGTTTTAGTGTGAGCGAGGGACAGCTGACAATGGATTATGGGAAAGACAGGTTAGTGTAGGGAGCTTTCAGTATCCTGCATTATTCAGTGCTATATAGTATTATATTGTCTGCTATATATTTGCTATTGATAATTGTCAGTTAATCGCAGTTTATGTGGCCAGGGAGAGTGAAGAGTAAACCCACTTTTTGTGTCTGTCAGTGGCAGGCTCTGTTACCGTGTCACTTCTTTTTCCCCATGTTTTTAATTTTGATGTGTTTCTTTTTGTCAATAGGAGGTGGTTTTAGTTTTTTTTTTTTTTTTTATGGTGTCCTCCCTAAAATTAATACCAGGCTCTTCAGGTCTGTTATGCATTTTAAGGGGGAAACCTGTGCAAACAAATATGTAAAAGAATGTCATTTTTTTTTTTTAAATGGGTGCAGTCCAACCACATCCATACCACACCATCAGTTTAAGCATGTAGCCTAGCAGGCTAGGAGAGAGTGGGAGAAGTGTGTGTCTGACTGACATCAAGCGAATGCCAGGTCCACCAATGTCAGATGATCAAAGGGCCAGGATCTACTAGTGATGTCATTGCCCTACCCTCTCTACTCTCCCTTTTTTTTTTTTTTTACTTTGCAATGTCTTATTGAAGATAAAGCATAGTACATGTTTGTGATATACACAAAGTACATTCATCAATATAATAATGTTTTAAACAATCAACGGTCTGTTCTGCTAGATAAAACCATCAACAAACGTTTTTAGGAAAAGGATCAACCTTTGTCTTATTCAGTGTATGGGGTATTGTAAGTATAGCTGGAGTCTCAGTTCTGTAAGGTAGCGATTTTGAAATTAGGATAACAGAGACTAGCTAATTAAATGATTGAGTAGAAGTCAGATCAAAAGCGAATCTGTACCTTCTATGTTATAGATTAAGTGTTCCATTTGATACAGGCCAAAGTCACAAAATAGTAATATGAAAAGCCAGGTGGTTTAGGGTTGTCTAGATTGTATGAGGAGTGTAGGGAAAGGTACAGAAGAGGAGGAGACGGGGAAGGGGGTTAGGGTGGTGGAGGGGGGATCTACCCCCTTGGGCTTCGTGAAGTACACCTTGCAGGCATTATGTGGCAACATACTGATGTGATAGAAGTGGAGGTATGTTAAAGATTCATGAACTAGATTTTTTGTGTAAAGTTATTAGTAGTGGCATTGTTCAATTTGGTAGGTGTATCATGTGCTATATAGATCAGTTCTTCCATCCCTACTATTTTGCATATGCACTTAAGCCATTCAGGAATGGTCGGGGGTATGGGGCAAGCCCCAGTGTGTTGAAATGTCTACTCTCTCTTTTACTTCTCCTTAATCTATCCAGAATTTCCCAGCTCTCTTTCCATTTCCTTCTCACTATTTTAGGTCATTCTGGACCTTTTACTCACCAAATAATTTTTCTTAAAATAAGTCCTTTCAAGCTTAGGAATTTCTTATTGCCTTCTTGACTATGAGCAGAGCACATGGGGTCAGAAAATGTTCCTAATTCTTATTCATATGGCAATATTGTATTCTTGCTATGACATTACCTCCAAGCTGTCTCTGTTTAATTAACCACTTATGATCTCCAGTGAGCTATATTTTCTGTACTGATGGTTAATGTTTCATGAACTGTTCTATATGCTTTGCTGAAGTACGAAATAAAATGTAAAAATTGTAAAAAATCCATAGGAAGTCCAAAGGTCCTAGTATTGTTTTTAAGGGGGACTCAATGCCATTTTTCTTAAAGTGATACTAAAGTCTTGTTTTTTTTTTTGTTTAAAAATACCAAAATGTTATACGTACCTGCTCTTTGCAGTGGTTTTTCACAGAGAAGCCCAGATCCTCCTATTCTCGTGTCCCTCGAAATCGCTACTGGCCCCTCCCTCCTGCCGATTGTCCTCACAGCAAGCGGCTTGCTATGGGAGCACCCGAGCCAAGCTGCTGCTCTGTGTGTCTATTTGGACATGGAGCTGTGACTCTGCCCTGCCCCCTCTCTCCTCATTGGCTCACTGACTTTAATTGACAGCAGCTGGAGTGAATAGCACCGGCTGTATGTCTCAGCCAATTAAGAGGGAGTGTACCAGACAGTCGAGTCTCTCGTGCAACATGGCTGGATCGAGATGGGGCTTAGGTAAGTATTAGGGGAGCTGAGGGGGCCTGCTGCACACAGAAGTTTGTTTACCCTAACTAATTCAGCCCCGGGAGGATTTACCCCTTTAATGACCAGGCCATTTTTTGCGATACGGCACTGCGTCGCTTTAACTGACAATTGCGTGGTCATGCAATGTTGTACCCAAACACTGTTAATGTCCTTTTTTTTCACTTACTGTAATTTTTACTAAAAATATGGATTTGATAAATTGTACTAATATTGTGTGACATAACATAAAAAAATATGTATACTAATATTCTCTAGGGTATCTGCTTTTAAAAAACAAACAAACATATTTTTGGAGTTTTAACTAATCTTCAAGCTTAAAATGTGGGCAAGAGAAGTAAAAATGGTTCTAGCAGTAACTAGTATCAAATGTAAAGCCTGCATGGAAATTTGCATGTAGATTTTACTGTAACCTTTATTAGTTTCTATCTGAATTACCCTTTAAGAGATATTGGTTTCTTTTTACCCATTGTGGTAGGTTTACAGCAAAAATAAAGCAAAAGATAAAAAAAAGTCCTTTTGGCCATAACAAGTTATAAGGTGATCAGGTAATTTATTCTCTTGCTTGTGCTAGAAAAATGACAAATTGAATTGATAGCTGCTGGCACCAGCTTACTTTTTTAATCTAGTTTTCATAAACTAACCAAAACATAAGCAACTGTCTCTGTGCTCTTTTATATAATGTGTCATGTACATTATGGGAATTGTATTTCATTTATTATTTGTTGTGAAACATCTCCTTTGCATCATGTAGGCTTTACTGGAACTTTATACATCAAGAGCACTGGTACATTCTGCAAAAAGAAACATAACCCCTTATAACCTTTTACAATGACCTTGGACCATACTGTTATTTCCTATGCAGCATATAAAGTAGTGAATGTGATTATTACCAAACATTCACTAGAGGTGAATAACTGTCATTTTAACTGCATGCACCTAGAAGATACACCTGCAGTGCATGGTTGGTTAAAGTTAAAGTAACATCCACTGCTTTATAAATATACTCCATAATGTTGGAGAAAAAATGAACATAAAGTTATTTTGCGCTGTGAATAAAAATGGACTGATGATTTGGATTTTTAAATTCACTGTACAGCATAACTTATTTTAAGATACTATATTATAACTCCACTAAGTAGTGCTACATTTGCATGAGTAGATTTGGTCTGGCAACCATCTACAGATAACAATAGTTTAATCATACTACTTTTATATGCAAAATCTTATTGCTACTAAAAGGAGGAGTCTTATTTAGGACACATTTCTTCTGACACCTGGTTTAAAGTCCCACTATTTCTGGATGTAAAGGAACATTGAAAATTGCAGCTGCCTTCCCTCAAAGCATTAATGACTGTCCAATAACCAGCCTCAAAGTCTATCCCAAGCCTACCATTTGCAAGTGCCATTCATATTGCTTATGGCAGTATTTGGTGGTGACAGTGGGAATCAGATTGGTGGCTGGAAGCCTTAAGGAGGACTTGGATCATTTGTAGTAAACAGTGGTAAGTTTAAACCTTGAAATACATACAGTGACCACAGTCTACATGATCAACACTTACATTTTTCATCCAGACATATATGGAGAGCACCTATTCACACAGTCCTTTTTGTTGCTAACCACATAATCTGAGACTCTGTTCCCAAACACACCCACTGCAGGATGTTTGTTGACTCTTATGCCCCGTACACACTCGGAAATTCCAACCACAAAATCCGTCAGATTTTTTCCAACGGATTTTGTCCAACACTGGTGTTGCATACACAAGGTCGGACAAAGTTGTCGGAAAATCCGATCATTCTGAACGTGGTGACGTTTGTTGCGTACGACAGAACTACGTAGTGGCTAGTAGCCAATAGGTTTGGTCTCCTAATTTGATCTGAGCATGCATGGCACTTTGTCCGTCGGAATTCTCTACACACCATCGGAAAAAGTCTGATCGGATTTTGTTGTCGGAAAATTTGAGAGCAGGATCTCAAATTCTTTCCGTCGGAAATTCTGACGGATAAAGTCCGATGGAGCCCACACACGGTCGGATTTTCCGACAACATGGTCTGATCGGACATTTTCCGTCGGAATTTCCGACCGTGTGTATGGGGTATTACAAACACAAAAATTTAGCCCCTCACTAACTAATTTAATTTGCTGACTATATAGGTTGCAATACACTTTTTTCCCTGTATAAATAGGTGTTAGAATTTTTTTCTTTTAACCATGGAATTTTTACCAAGATTATCACTTAGATAATAGTGTTGGTGTTATGACTTTTCATTTTGTAGTCAATCAATATTAATTGCATTAATTGGGTCTATACAATATATTATTTGATGTAACACAAAAAGCTTGGGGCACGTTCTTTTTCACATTCTTTTTTTCCTTTGTGATTGCTGACAGAATATTATTTAAATTTAACTAATACATAATTCTTGTATTTATATTCTGGGAGCACATAGGCTCCTGGTCTTTCCTAGCAGAAGATTGCACCAGGCTGGGGTAGAGGCACTGTCTCCCCCAGCACTTGCTACCATGTGGCCTCACGTGTGTGACCTGAGGGCCTGAAGTCTGTGTGGCTGACCGTCATCCTATCATAGCTGACAGAGGGAGAGTCTACAGTGCATCTGGTCTGGGATCACAGAGGGAAAAGGCTGCCGGTGGTGCTTCAGGAGCCTTGTGAGTACAGACACCCTAAGAAGCCTTAGACAGTTAATCCCCCTCTTGTGCTCTAAGTCAGCTGAGGTTTCACACAAAGAGAAAATTGGCTAGTGTTCTTAGAGATTTGTCTGGGACTGTTCATTACTTTACTAAGGGACATTGCTCTGTTCTGCAATCAGTCTGCTGCTGCTGTAAAGATGTCTTTATCAGCCTTCTGCAGGGACTTCAGCCAAGTTGGACTATAAAAAGAAGTTAGAGTCCTTGGTGTAAATATTTTCATTTGGGAGTATCCCACTATATCCCTTACTCTATCCAAGTTCTCCAATAAAACAACAAAAACAAATCCCCTAGACCCCTGGTTATTGAAGTAACAAGCTGAAGTGTGTGTGCACCTGGGTGTGTGAATCCACTTGTGCCTGGCTGTGGAGCAAAAAGTGGGAAGACCCGGTAACATACCAGTGGGTCCTGAGGACGTAGCTCTACATATATCAGCTGTTAATTAGACTATAAAGTAATTATATTGTAAAGCAATAGTAAAGCAGCCCATACATTATTAAACTAAAAAAAGAAACAAAATGACACCTCATCCACACTGTTGATGTTTTTCAATGTGATCTTACTGTACATAGTGATAGATTGTGTGGGAAAAATACATGGCTTGCAGACTTGATCACATAACACCAAATATATATTGTGACATTGACAAATTGGGTAGTGACTGTAAAAGAACCGTGTTCAGTAAAGAGTAGCCATATGTGACATGGTGGATAATAAGAGACCTAAAAATAATATATATTGCCTACATTCTTTGTTCTTAGTCCTTGTTATTACATTACTTTCATTTTTTATCTGTAGAATTTCTTTGAATAATCTGTTTTGCATGTATGAGCAGCGTTCATTTTTGGATTCCAAAACTGACTTTATGTTTGATATAAGTTGATAAAAAGAAAGCAGAACTGGTAAGCATTTGACAAGTTAAGAATGAGTAGCACCAAAAAAAAAAGTAATTGGAGTAGGCACTCTTCTGGCTTCTGTCATTCTGCTCCTCATATCTTTTCCTCCAGACGTAAAGAATGCCCTTTTGTCCACTGTGATGACCTTAGAGTGAATAACTCAACACCAAGTTCATTATATTGCCCACTTTTGTATTTATACATTTTGATCATATCCCCCCTTAATTTGTCTGACAACTTCTGTCTTTCATAAATCCATGCTGTCTGTTGCTTAAAATATTTTTTTTACAGCAAGAACTCTTCTATGTGGTGTTTTATTAAACTCTCTAGTATCTTCCCAACTATAGAAGTTGAACTAAGAGGTCTATAGTTACTTAGTAAAGACTTTGATCCATTTTTAAATATAGGCACCACATTAGCCTTATGCCAATATTCCAGCCATTAACAAGTCCCTAGAAAATAGAAACAATGGCTTTGAAATGACAGAGCTCAACTCTTTTAGGCTCCGTGGGTGGATGCCATTCGGTTCAGGTGCTTTATCCACATTGTTTCTGTCTAAATATTTCTGAACCATATCAATTTTGAGTCATTGTGGATCATTTGGGGCTGTGTCAATACCATCCCCATTATGGACATGAGCTTCCCCATGCTCCTTTGTATACACAGAGCTGAAGAAGGTATTTAATAAATGTGCCTTCTGTTTGTACCTAGTCACCCACTCTAGATTGTTTTGTAAAGTGCCTACATGCTCAAACCTGACCCTTTTACTATTACCGTATTTACTCGAGTATAAGCAGAGTTTTTCAGCACATTTTTTGGTGCTGAAAGTGCCCCCCTCGGCTTATACTCGAGTCAAGAACTTTTCTGCAGCAAAAAATGACATTTTTTCCGACCCGAATTTGAGGCCCCGTATCTTATTTTGGCTGCAGCTAGGGGGCATCTGGGAACCCTTAACTACCAAGTTTGAGGGGACCTATGGCTGCAAATGGGCACAGTGAGACATGCAAATGGGCACAGTGAGGCTGCAAATGGGCATTGTTGACCCTCTTTTCCACTTACAGTAGCTGCGCATTTCACCCTAGGCTTATACTCGAGTCAATAATTTTTCCCAGTTTTTTGTGGTAAAGTTAGATGCCTCGGCTTATATACGGGTAGGCTTATACTCGAGTATATACGGTAATATATCTGAAGATTTTTGTTGGGCTTTGTCCTACTATTATTTGCAATCTGCGATTCATTTAGAAGTTGTGCGGCCTCAATTTCCTTTTTTCATATTCTATTATTTTCTAGTGTATATAAGATAGTATTCCTTAATTTTTATATTTTTTAAAAGTTCTTTTCTTATTTATAGATTTTTTAACTTTGGCCATGAGCCACATAGGTTTTATTTTTTATTTTATTTTTAAACTTGTTTCTCATGGGAATAGATTTTACAGTGTGTTCACATACGGTTGTTTTGAAGAATTTCCATTTCTGTTCTGTGTTCTTCATTGCCAATATCCCATCCCAGTCTTGGAGAGCAGCCCTCAGCCTTGAATTTTTTTTTAAATGTTTTACTTTCTTAAAGTTAAGTGTTTTTTTCTTTCTAATATTTGTTTCTTGTTTACAGATAACATTAAATTAAATCATGTTATGGTCACTGCTACCCAGATGTTCTTTTAGATGAACAGCCTTTTATACTTATTGCCCATGGGAATATATTTTACAGTGTGGTCCTATACAGTCATTTTGAAAAATTCCCATTTATGTTCTGCATTCTTCAATGCAAATATTCCCTCCTAATCTAAGTCTTGGAGAGCAGCCTTCATCCTTGGAAAATTTGCTCTCTTAACCAATTGCCGACCAGCCGCCGTCATTATACGGAGGCAGGTCGGCTTGTTCTCGTGAATTGCCATACCTGTACCTCAGCTCCTTTAAGAGCCATAGCAGGCTGCATGGCAAGGAACCTGATGCGCGTGACCGGTGGCTGTGATGTCTGTGATGTCTGACGGCCACCCACAATCATGGGCACGAGAGCCAGAATGGGGATCTGTGTATGTAAACACACAAATTCCCATTCTCACAGGAGAGAAGAGACAGATCTGCTGTTCCTACTAATTAGGAACAGCGATCTGTCTCCTCCTCCAGTCAGTCCTATCCCCCCACAGTTAGAAACACACATGAGGAAACACTTTTAACCCCTTGATCGCCCCTAGTGTTAACCCCTTCCAAGCCAGGGACATTTATACAGTAATCAGTGCATTTTTATAGCACTGATCGCTATATAGATATCAATTGTCCCAAAAAAGTGTCCGATCTGTCCGCCGCAATGTCGCAGACCCACTAAAAATCACAGATCGCCACCATTACTGGTAAAAAATAAATAATACAAATGCCATAAATCTATCACCTATTTTGTAGACGCTATAACTGTTGCGCAAACCAATCAATATACGCCTATTGTGATTTTTTTTTTTACAAAAATATGTAGAATAATACATATTGGCCTAAACTTTAAAGGGATATTTATTATAGCAAAAAGTAAAACAATTTTTTTTTCAAAATTGTTGCCTTTTTTTGTTTATAGAGCAAAAAATAAAAACTGCAGAGGTGATCAAATACCACCAAAAGAAAGCTTTATTTGTGGGAACAAAAGGACGTCAATTTTGTTTGGGTACAGCATCGCACGGCCACAACATTTTCAGTTAAAGCTACGCAGTGCCGTATCGCAAAAAATGACCTAGTCATTAAGGGGGCAAATCCTTCTGGTCCTTAAGTGGTTAAAGTTAAGACGTTTATCTTTCCAGTATGTGTTTATAGCTAATAATAAAATGTTATGTTCACTGCTACCCAAATGTTCTTTTATATGAACATTAGTAATAATCTCTGCATGGTTTAAGATTACCAGGTCCAGCGGAGCATCATTCCTAGTCAGGGCCTCTATAAACTATACCATAAAATTGTCTTATTATAGATTTATAACTTTTTGCCCTTTAAATGTTCCTGCAGTGCCATTACTCCAGTCAATTTCCAGGTAGTTAAAATCCCCCATTATTATCCCTGTCCCAGCCCTTGCAGCCCTCTCTATGTGTGGAAGGAGCTGAGTCTTCACCTCCTCATTAAGGCCTCATGTATACTGCTGCTGGTAAATGGAAGTTTAGGAGCAGCTGGGTGTTTTTTTTCAGCTGCCTCTGAATTTTTCTCTATGTTATCTTATCAGCACATGTACACTAATGCCGCGTACACACGGTCAGAATTTCCGATGGAAACAGTCCGAAGGGAGCTTTTCATCGGATTTTCCGACCGCGTGTATGGCCATCGGTCTTTTTCTGTCGCAATTTCCAATGGACTTTGGATTGAGAACCTGTTCTTAATTTTTCTGATGGAAAACCTTTCTATGGGATTTTCCGATCGTGTGTATGCAATTCCGACATGCAAAATTCCAACGCCTGCTCGGAAACAATTCGCGCATGCTCAGAAGCAATAAACTTACCTTTTATAATGCTGTCGAACGTGTTGTATGCCACGGTGTTATTGACTGTCGTAATTTGGTGTGACCGTGTGTAGGCAAGACAGTTTGAGGGAAATTCCGTCGGAATTCCGACCGTGTGTACGCGGCATTAGTCATTTATAATCATTTCCAGGCAGTTGAGGTTAGAAGCATTTTTTGGAAAGCAACTAAAATGCATTCAGGATGGATGTTCGGAGGCATTTGAAAAGCCAAATGCCTGTAACAGCTTGTAAACGCGTGTAAACATGGTAACTCATGCTTAGCCGCATTTCATTTATACAGTAAACCCCCGCTATATCGCGGTTCAATTTTTGCGGTCCCGGTATATCGCGGTATTTTAATTAGGACCTGTTATTCTGATATTGTAGTAATATTTAGCCATTTTCGCAGTTATGTACTCTATTTTTTACTGTACTGTGCAGTATACTGTACTGTTAAGACAATATTTTTGTGTTTTTTAAAAATCCTCTTGATCTCTCTCTCTATCTTTAATGTGTTTCTATTGCATAAAAGTGTGTTGAAAGGCCTTTAAATGCTATTAAAAAATTTACAAAACATGCCTAGGGTGTATTTAAATAGGGTCTTTCTATTTCGCGGTTTTTCACTTTTCGTGGGTGGGTCTGGAACATAACCCCAGCGATGGAGGGGGGTTTACTGTAATCGTTTTTAATAGAGATACATTTATGACCATTTACAATGTAAAAAACGCTTCTAAATGCAAACCTGGCTAAACGTGGCATGTAAACATGGCACAACAGACATTTTTAAATGTTGGTTACTAACCGTCAAGTTTCATCAGAGAGGTTTTAAAATGTTCTGTGTAAGCCTAACATTTTTTTTTTGTTTTGTTTTATTATTTTTTCAATAGTCTTTTTTCATTTCTTAAGAAAATACATTTGTTTTCCATTCCATTTAACCACATTGCGTAAGTCATATACATTTCATTATGCAACAAAAATGAAATAACGATACATAAAATTTAACCACAAAAATAGAAACAAACCGTACTCTCTCCATTAACTCCCCTCCCCTTCTCTCCCCTCCTCCCGTACCTACCTCTCATTCTTCTTCCATTCACACACATTCATCCTCTCATTCCTTTGTCACATACATCTATTTCGGGGTATTCCAACTCTAACCATTGCTTCCATATTTTTTCAAATTTCTTATAATTACACCTCTTCTTGTATATATATATCTCTTTCTCAATCGTATCTTTTACCACTTTCCCCCATTCTGCAACCGTTGGGGGATTTTTATCTTGCCATTTATATGCGATCGGTTTTCTTCCTTGAAACAGGCATCTAGTTATTGCTATCTGTGTGGGTCCCGCTACACCCTCCTCTTCTATTAAGCCCAAAATACACACCCTGGCCTCCGTGTCCAGTGATGTCCCAAATACAGAATTTATCTTTCCCATTATTCCTCTCCAATATCTGTACAGTTTGGAACATCGCCAAATCATATGCACCAGGTCACCCCTTCTATCCCCGCATCTTTGACATTCTGCATTTGGCCTCCTTACAAACAAAAACAATTTTGCAGGTGTATAGTAAGACCTATGTACCAGATATAAGTGGGATATAAGTTTTAAAACGTTCTGTGTAAGCCTAACATTGGGTGGCCTGTAACAAACCCCAATGATTACCTTTGTATTACACACACCCATGTGCAGTTCCACCCATAATGCTTCCGCTTCATCACACTCTCCATCAACTAGGTCCTCTTTCACACTCGCTTTGAGATCACTTCTCATCATCACGAGACAGACACCACCACCTTTCCATTTTACCCTGTCTCTCTGAAAGAGAGCATAGCCAGGAATATTAATAGCCCAGTTGTGTGAAGAATGGAGCCAAGATTCAGCAATACCAATTAAATCATAGATCTCTTCATGCACCAAAGCTTCCAACTCACCTATTGTGCTTGGCAGACTCCTGGCATTGGTGAACAAACACTTTAATATGTGTCACATTTTGCACACGTATTTTGCATATTTTTTATTTTAGTACAAATAGTACCATTTCCAATGGTTGTTTGTAACATGGGAATCTTCTTATTACCTTCCATAGCCCTACCCCTATATTTCCCCATTCCACCCATTCCACTCACCAATAGGGACTGACCCCTTGTCTGAGCTGTCTGCCCCAATATAATCTAGTTTTCCCTCCCCTCTCAAACCTAGTTTAAATACGCCTCCAGCCTGCCCACAAACCTCTCCCCCAGCACAGCAGCATTTAGGTGCAGATCATCTTTAGCATATAGATTGTACCCAAATAAGAAAATGTCAGCCAAGTGCTCTAGAAACCCAAATTCTTCTTACACCAGGTCTTTAGCCATGCATTCAGTTCTCTAATCTCCCCCTATCTTTCCTGAGTTGCGCATGGCACAGTCAATATTTCAGAGAATATCACCTTGGAGGTCCTTCCCTTCAACTTGCAGCCTAGTTCTTTAAATTGATTCTTAAGGAGCATCCACCTTCCATGTATTCTGTCATTGGTTCCAACATGGACCAAGACAGTTGGAAAATGCCCAGCCCCTCCCAGTAATTTATCAACCTGGTCCACCACATGCTGAACCCTGGCACCAGGTAGACAGCAAACTATTCGGTTTAGGCACCCCTGGCTACAAGTTATTCTATGAGTCTGTCTGATTATAGACTCAATTATTACCAGCAACTGTCTAGGCCTCTCTGCACTACCCTCACCACCCCTTCTAGATGGGCTGCATGAAGGCAAATAAAATAGTAGCATGACATAATCCAACTAACATAATACTAACATTTATAGGTAAAATGTATCCAGGAAATATCCGATTGTCTGTCATGGGATCAGGAAGGATTTTTTTCCCTGCTGGAGAAAATGCTTTGCTGTTTTTTTTTGCCTTCCTGTTGATCAACTGTGGTTATAGGTTTGTGTATATAGGATTTTATAATTTTATTTGGGGGGGGGGGGTATTTTTATTTTTTTCCTTTTTATTGGTTGAACTAGATGGGCTTGTGTATTTTTCTTTAACCAGACTATGTATGTAACATAGCTTGCTTGGTATATTCAAAAATATAACACATAAACATTTTTTACAAATTTATTTTCAGAGCTTGTCGTTGATCCTCCAGCCCCTACTACTAAAGTCATTGAAATCCCTCCAGCTAAAGTCATCCAAAACTCACAAGTTTTTCAGTTCTAACAATAACAAAGGAGCCATGTGGTACGAGGTAAGGGTGGGAAGATCAATGACAAGCTGTAAAAAACGAATTTGTAAAAAATGTTTATGTGTTATATTTTTAAATATAGCAAACAAGCCATGATGGATTATGTCATGCTATTATTTTAATGCTTTTATGTGAATTTAATAAATGAATTTAATTTTAACAGTGGTATGTGTGCATCATATTATTAGGCACCTTTAAAGTTGCATGTTTAATCACATTTTTTGTTATTAATCTTTAATCTTAGGGATGGTGGTTCCTATGATGGCAACCCTGGGAATATACAGTACATGCATGTGATTAGCCAATTTGCTTTTAGTAAATCAACCTCATCATTCTAATTCCTGCTAAATCTACAGTTACTCTATCCTATATGACTTTATATATAATTTAAGTTCACAAAGAAATTGCATAGTTAAAAAATATATATATTTTTTGTTCGTTATTTGTAGAGTCTGACCAAGTATTACTTTTCAAAGTGTATAATTGGTAATCTGACACTTCATGGGGAATTCCCTATGGCTTCCCCATGATGTCAGAGGAGGGCGGGGTCACCAGGTGGCCCCGCCCTCCGTTATAAAAGACCTGTCAGACACAGCGAAGCCTCACACAGCGGGAGCCTCCCATTGCACGGAGTGGCCCAGAAGAGACACCGACGCCATGGAAGAAGATGCTTTTTATTTTTTTTGGGCGGGGTTCCCCTTAAAATCCATCCCAGACCTCAAGGGTCTGGTAGGGATTTTGAGGGGGACCCCACGCCATTTTTCTTTTTTGGCTGGGGTTCCCCTTAATATCCATAGCAGACCTGAAGGACATGGTTATTGAATTTGGGGGGACCCCCACGCTTTTTTTTTATTTAATTTTTATTTTTTTATCAATGACTTTTTTTTAATCAATGACTTTCAATGAATGACTGTTCTCTGTGTTACGGGAGCCGTCAATTCATTAGCCGCGAGTGATTTTAAATAGCTTTTTTTCCTACAAAAATGACACTTTGTGCAGGGACAGTTCTAAGCACAGGAACATGCGCCCCTTCACAGGCATACTATAGACACCCCCCCCCCCAGGTACGAAATTTAAAGGAATATTACACTTTTATTGTTTCACTTTAAGCATTATTAAAATCACTGCTCCTGAAAAAACGTCCGTTTTAAAAAAAAAAATGTGCATTGATACATGTCCCCTGGGGCAGGACCCAGGTCCCCAAACACTTTTTATGACAATAACATGCATATTAGCCTTTAAAATTAGCACTTTTGATTTTGAACGTTCGCATCCATTGTAACTAATAGGATTCTTATGTTCGCACGGTCTTTAGGTCCGTTCGCGGGTTCTGGTGCGAACCGAACTCGGGGGTGTTCGGCTCATCCCTATTGATTACATTAAGATCTCTCAAAATAATTAGGATTTTTTCTTTTCATAATTTTCCTTACAGATTAAAAAATAATAATTGGTGTGGCCTTTTTTTACTACAACTTGTTTATACATAATTAAGCTGGTGATACACTTATTGGAATTCAGTCAGTTCAGCAGTCAATTCTTTTGAACAACTTCAGTTTAAGGAATGTCCTGCTGCTCAGTGTATTCTGACAGTTCAGCAGTCAGAATACAATGTTCTGGCATGGGTACATTTCTCAATCCACCATGTTTGGGTGAATGGAGAAATTTGTTTTCTTCAGCCCAGTGGTCTAATGGAAAAAAATGAACAGTATATGGCCAGCTTTACATGATGTTCATGGTGGAATCTGAAGTTTATTATAGGACGTGTATAGTATTTTTAACATATATATATCCTTTTATATCTATGTATTCTGTTCAACAGTAAAAATACTATTAAAAATGTCTTAATTTCCTTTTATAACCACTTCAGCCCCGGAAGTATTTACCCCCTTCCGGACCAGAGCATTTTTTGCAAAACGGCACTGCATCGCTTTAGCTGACAATTCCACGGCCGTGCGACATTGTACCCATATACCCATTGTACCCACAAATAGAGCTTTGTTTGGTTGGATTTTATCACTTCTGCAGTTTTGCGCTATAAACAAAAAAAGACCGACAATTTTGAAAAAAAAGCAATATTTTTTACTTTTTGCTATAATAAATATCCCCAAAAATATATATATAAAAAAACTAATTTCTTCCACAGTTTAGGCCAATATGTATTCTTCTACATATTTTTGGTAAAACAATTGCAATAAGTGTATATTGATTGGTTTCCACAAAAGTTCTAGCATGTACAAAAAAGGGGATAGATTTATGGCATTTTTATTATAATTTTTTTTTTACTAGTAATGGCGGCTATCTGCGATTTTTATTGGGACTGCCACATTATGGCGGACAGATCAGACACTTTTGACACTATTTTGGGACCATTGCCATTTATACAGCGATCAGAGCTACAAATAGCTACTGATTACTGTACAAATGACACTGGCAGGGAAGGGGTTAAACACTAGGGGCAATCAAGGGGTTAAGTGTGTTCCCTGGATGTGTTCTAACTGTAGGGGGGTGGGCTCACTACAACATGACAGAGATCACTGCTCCCAATGACAGGGAGCAGTAGATCCCTGTCATGTTGCTAGGCAGAACAGGGAAATGCCTTGTTTACATTGGCATCTCCCTGTTCTGCCTCTCCTCACCGCAATCATGGACCGCTGATGAACATAGAGTTTGCGGGACCTACAGGCATGCTCCCGCAGCACGTGGTGGGTGGTCTCCCGCTAGGTGGAAAATTCAAAGGGTACGCCCTTTTGCCTGCCCGTGCCATTCTGCTGACGTAAATCAGCATGCGGCGGTTGGCAAGTGGTTAGTCTGACAAATGTGTTGTGTAATATATTACAATTTATGTTTAATATTTACCATAACAAGAGTCGCAGCTGCAAGTTCTGAAAGTTCATGTAACATCTGTGACCTAAAATAAACCTAAAGAGCAGGGAAAAGGTAATAAATACACTGTAGAATTACTCACCCATTGGCAGCATGCCTCTCCTCCTCCTAATGTAAGTTTGCTGTTTGATTCACTTGCAAATAGTATTAAAGTTAAAAGTTTGCTTTCAAAATAAAGTTGTTATATTAATAAAAGCCGGAATAATTGATAAACTTGCAAGAAATGTGTAAAACAAAAATAAAATAAAATTGACCAAAGCTAATTATGCTTTCCCTCTAAATATTAGAAGCAGCGCTTTGCTAGACAATGTCTTACAAGGACAAAGCAGTATGAAGTGCTTCACTTGACTGATAAAGATAAGATCTTTGTTTGTTAACAGATGGTTACCCAAAGGATGAAATGATATACAGATGGAGGAAAAACTCAGTGGAAGCTACAAATCAAAAATCTTGGAGACTTTACCAATTTGACTTTATGGGTCTCAGGAACACATCAGATATTATCAAAACATCGGCAGGTAAGAATCAATTTATCACTAACCAATATAATTCTGTTTTCTCTGAAAGATTTAATATACATCACCATGTGTCATTAAAGATACATTTACATAAAACATAAATTACTTTTTATTAAAAAGCCTATATCGTGGATTTCAACCGAAAATTGTGTGCTCTCATTTTTAATGTCAAATTATTTATTACCCACATGTAATTGTAATAGAAGAAGTGGGTTTCTTCATGATTTATGGTCAGTACTGGTTTTCTGTGAACTTGCTGTAGTGCCTAAATAAATGCAGTTTATTCTGTAATTAAAACAAACTATAAGGAAGCAAGTTGTCATTTAAAATCTATATGGTGTTGATTTATTAAAGGCAAATATGATGTTCACTTTTCAAGGGAATTTTCTCTTTGCCATTGAATTTTCACTTTGCCATTGAATTTTTTCTTAGCTTAGTGAATTAGGTAAAATTCTTGAATTCCACCATCCAATCATGCGCCAGCAAAAATACTGTTTTTTTCCCCTTGTATGTGATCGGGTATTATTTGCAAAATGAATTTTTACCACATTTACTAAACCAAAAGAATATTCCCTTGCAAAGTGATTAGCTTTTTTTTTCCATTGGTAAATTAACCCATATGTGTTAAAATTACTTTTGCTATGAAAAACTGTGTACCTAATGCTTAAAAGCTTTAGTGTTTCTGGTTTAGGGAAATATACAGGGCTGCAATGGAGACTTGCCGTAAGTGCTTGCTAGTTTGGAGCTTTCCCTAGGAAATCAGTGTATGTGACATGGCATAGACATTTCAGTGCCCGGAACAGTTCCTTTTGGGACCACTTGGTGGCTGTAGGAAGGAAAGTTTGAAAAAGAGCTAGCTAGAGGTGAGACCATTTCCACGGCTTTATATGGACATGGTCATACTATTCAATCAGAAATCACAAGTGTGGTGTAAACAAAGTGGTGGTGAAATAAAGTTAGCAGTTTTCTGATTTTGAAAAATACATACTGTGCTTTAAAGCATGAATGTGGTGTGCTTACTGTATATAATGATAGATTGTGTGGGAAAAATACATGGCTTGCAGACTTGATCACATAACACCAAATATATATTGTGACATTGACAAATTGGGTATTGACTGTAAAAGAACTGTGTTCAGTAAAGAGTGGCCATATGTGACATGGTGCGTAATAGGAGATCTAAAAATAATATCTATTGCCTGTGTTCATTCTTGTTGATACATTGCTTTCATTTTTTATCAGTAAAATTTATTTGAATAATCTGTTTAGCATGTATGAGCAGAGTTTATTTTTGTATTCCATAACTGACTTTATTTTTGATATAAGTTGATAAAAAGAAGTTGACAATTTGAGAAGCACCAATAAAAGTAATTAGAGAAGGCACTCTTCTAGTTTGTTATTGTGCTCTTCATATGAACTCCTCTTGAGTTGTATTAAAAATATCTGTTTCATTGTTGATTGTATAAATGTAAGAAATAGCGAATTTTATTTCTGTGAATGTTAAATCCCAACTCCACATGAAACGTTTTCTAGTTTTGAATTTGTTGGGTATTTTGTTGGGGTTTTTTTGTCAAAGCTTAATTGAACAAGCAGATTGTTTGAAGCTGATTGGATACCATGCACAGCTGCAACAGATTTTGCACTCTCGAGTTTTAGTAAATCAACCACTTTGTTTATCAGGGTGTGACAATGTACTACTAAGCCGTTCAGCTGAACTCGCACAATTTTACTCCCGCATGTCAGTCCCGATTTCGGACACGATTTCAGAGACATCTGTGCAGTTTTCTGCAAAGATGTCAGTGTAAATCGCAGCCCGAAATCACAAAAAGTAGAACAGAAACTACTTTTTGAAATCAGTGTGGCGCCGCAAATGCAGCGTCGCACTGATTAGAACGGTGCCATTGCCGGCAATAGCTGCCAATTTGACATGCGATTTGACATGTCAAATCACGTCAAATCGTACCAATGTGAACCAGGCAAAGAGACGGATATTCTCCCAAGTGGGAACACAGGCAGCAGTAAAAACCTGACAAAGTAGTAATAGTAGAGTCTTGCTGTTTGTGTTTCTGTTCTAGATAATTCCTGTGACATCATGCCCTAGTGATGTGGAGAAATCCAAGAAATTGTACTACCTCTGAGGGGGAAGTCCACGCCCAATTTTAGAAAAAAAAACGGCATGGATTCCCCCTCCAGAGGCATACCAGGCCCTTAGGTCTGGTATGGATTTTAAGGGTACCCCCTACCCCGAAAAAAAACGGCGTGGGGTCCCCCCAAAATCCACACCACACCCTTATCCGAGCACGCAGCCTGGCAGGTCAGGAAAGGGGGTGGGGATGAGCGAGCGCCCCCCTCCTGAACCCTGGCCCCCCACCCCAAAGCACCTTGTCCCCATGTTGATAAGGACAAGGGCCTCTTCCCGACAACCCTGGCCGTTGGTTGTCGGGGTCTGCGGGCGGGGGGCTTATCGGAATCTGGGAGCCCCCTTTAATAAGGGGGCCCCCAGATCCCGGCCCCCCACCCTATGTGAATGAGTATGGGGTACGATGTACCCCTACCCATTCACCTAAGGTGTAAAGTGTAAATAAAAAAAAACACACAATTTTTTTTTAAATATTTTATTGCACTGCTCCGGGGGTCTTCTTCCATCTTGGGGGGTCTTCTCGCCGGACTCCTCCGCTATTTTACCTAGCTCTTTTACCGAGCGGAGAAGCCCGGCTTTCTTCTTCTTCGTCGCAGCCGTCGTCTGGGGGTCTCGATCCGCCTTCCGGGGTCTTCCGGGTCTCTTCTGTTCTTGCCGCTATCGTCGCCTTCTGTGCCGCCGCCTTCTTCTTCTTCTTCTTCTTAAGATGTTGACTCGTCGCTCTCTCTGGCCGGAATGGCAGAGCCGCGCTGCTTATGTCACATGGTGACCCCGCCCCCTATGATGTCACAGTCCCAGAGAATGCTGACAAAGTAAACAAGCATCTCCCCGTTCTGCCTAGCAACATTGTCACTGACAAAAAAAATCGCAGATCGCCGCCATTACTAATAAAAAAAAAATATTAATAAAAATGCTATAAAACTATCCCCTATCTTGTAAATGCTATAACTTCTGCGCAAACCGATCAATAATCGTTTATTGCGATTTTTTTTACCAAAAATATGTAGAAGAATACGTATCGGCCTAAACTGAGGAAAAAAAAATGTTTTTTTATATATTTTTTGGGTAAATTTATTATAGCAAAAAGTAAAAAATAATGCATTTTTTTTTCAAAATTGTCGCTCTTTTTTTGTTTATATCGCAAAAAATAAAAACCGCAGGGGTGATCAAATACCACCAAAAGAAGGTTCTATTTGTGGGGAAAAAAGGACGTCAATTTTGTTTGGGAGCCATGTTGCACGACCGCGCAATTGTCAGTTAAAACAAGCTAATTAAAGCCCAACTTCAGCTAACTGTTTGTAAGCAGTTAGAGCAACAAAACAAAACAATAAAACATGATCCAGTTTGCTTCAGCAAGTGAAAAAAATCCTTTTCAATCCCCTGAGGATGTAATAGGATATTCCCTGGATCAAATACCCCTGGCATTACCTCTATAAATTAGAACCCAGTTATACTTTGTGCATTTAGGAATGCATCCAGCCCCTTTTAAAACAATCTACATGAGGAAGTCTACTCCGCATTTTCTTACTTACTTACTTACTGTGAAGAAGCCCTTCTGTATGTGGAGGTTAGATGTACATGTGGGGTTCACTGTTCACTAGACATGTGCAATCAGTTTCGTAACGAATCGAAATTCGGACAAATTTTGCATCTTTTTGCATCCGAATGTCCGAATAAAAAAAATAACGAATTTCAACTAATACGAAAGAAATTATAGTGAATATAACGAATTAATTTGACATGATTCGGTAGTTCGTTAAAGATCTAATGAAACAAAAGGTCAACTCAAAGTAAATATTACAGTCCAATCAGCTGATTAATTTTGTACTGGAGGTTGGATTACTGGCAAAGTGCATTCCTGAGAACTGAGTGAGAAGGGTGTTGTATTGTATTTGAGCAGAGGAGAAGAGATATTGTCATTGTGTGTGTTAATAGATTCAATAAACAAACGACCATCCAAACTACGAATCATTATCACAAATATATATACATCCATAAATATCAAATTTCAACTAATACGAAACTTGAAGTGATTGTAGCCGTATTACGAAAGAAATTATAGCGGATATAACAAATTAATTTGTCATGATTCGAGATTCAGTATAAGGAATATCGTCACTCTATGAATAATAACGAATTATCCGAAAACAAATGAACGTAGAAAATTTTGTATTTTACGAATGACAACGAACCGAAACTAAACAAAATTTCCCATTGTGCACAAGTCTACTGTTCACTCAGAAAAAATAACTGCTGCATGCAGGGAGAAGCATTTATGACACAAGAGACATAAAGAATCCTTTCTGTCATAAAAGTCTACCTGCCAGCACTTTTAAAACAGGAGTTTACTTCCACATTAAATATGTTTCATGCAGAGATTATGTCATCTTTTCTTCTTTGACCTGGGAAGTCCAAAAGTTTTTTCATAACTATATTATATGCACCACAATATAGTGCTATTTTTTCTATTGCGATATGAACAGCCCCCACAGAATTCTTCAATGTGAATGCACCAGTGGTTTCTTTGGGAATCACAACGAAGGGGCACAAAGGCATACACTCATGTCATAGTGCTTATTTACAAACAACAGAGCATAGTTAGCAATAAACTACCCACCTGCTCCTTACAAAAATGATTTAGAGAAGTGGCAGTTGTGCATTCCAATCTTTTATTTAGCAGAAATACTCTTTACAAGTTAGAGACTAAAAACAAATGCCAACTGAAATCAACAGGTATTAAAAAAGTATTGGCTACAACAGCATAAAAACCTACTGTATATTGGTGTCTAAACCTAATTTAGCATAGGTTTGAAAGTGATTAGGTTAAAAAAAAATAGTAGGTCTAACCACAAAATTTCTAATATCCCCAATCCACAGTGATGTCACAATTAAAGTGTCTGTAAAGCCTTCTATATACCCAGTTAACTGACCAGCCTCAAATGTTACACAGAGATGAAACACATCCTCCCATATATGTTGTACCTGTTTATCTGCTTCAATTTGTTTTTACTGCCTTGTAAAACACCAAGATAAAAGACAGGAGGTGGGGAGCTGACGTTACACTCTGTGAGGAGAGCACTGAGAACTGATTGGAGGAAAGGGACAATCTTTGTTTTCCGAAGTCTCCCATAGTTTTATTACCTGTTAATCCTGCTAGTAGATACATTTCTTTATCCACTTCTTGTAATAGGGTGAAAACACATTTTCTTCTTAATCAAAATCCTTACCTATGTATTCAGTTTTTTTTGTTTTTTTTTTACTTTCTTTTGCATAACCCAAGTGAGAACAGGTCACTGCTCCATACATACCAGTACGTTGGTGCTAAATAAGTGTTCTTTGTGATAAGTAGGCACATATGAAGGATAGCTGTTTGTTGATGTCCAGTACTCAGCTATTTTAGCAAAAATCTCACCCAGTCTAAGGAACTCTATATTTCTAAAATGATCTGCCTCTAATAATCTCTGTGCTCTGCTTTTCAGCATCGGCACTGTTTCCTATTTTCTTCTTGCATTTGTGATGTTTTCATTTTTTTGACCCCACTTCAAATTATAAACTCATTTGTTTCTTGATTGTGCTCTATACTCCTTTGAACTTGTTCAGTCAGTTTTCTTCATTTCTACTCTAGTATCTTCTTTTTTTTGCTAGAACATATGATCTACCCTCTATAATCTCACAGGAGACCCCAGCTCTACTTCTGGCCTAATGCAACTGTCTAACATAAGCTGTAACTGAGATGTTATTACTAGCTTTCTTAGTAGGCACTAAAGTAAGCTTACAAGTAGCTTATCATTTATTGCACTGGCTGCCCTGCAGTTAGCACATCTCCACTAGTTCTTCCCATGACTGTTCCACAAGTATTGATCTAATGTTTACATTTTAGCATGACTTTTTTAACGAACAAAAAGGAAATAAATGTTATTGGATCAAAGGAGGTTTTATTTAATCAGCATTGATGCTTCTGAACATAGTAGATCCATTTGTATCCACTTATTGTTATAGGGTGGCAACACATTTTCTTCTAAATCAAAATCACATCTCAGAATTATCATCTTATAGAGTCTTAAATAGACGTATCATTTTAAATGGAGTTTAGGTAAAAGACAAGCAAATTAAAGCCCAACTTCAACTATTTGTAAGCTGAGCAACTTTTAAATCACCACTACTTCTTATCATGACTGTTTCACACGTTTTTATCTAATGTTTAAAGTATTTTTAGTATGACATTTTTTAACTAATAATAAGGAAATAAAGGTTATTGGATCAAAGGAGGTTTTAATTAATCAGCATGGATTCTTCTGATCATTTGTATGTAGCTTGGTCTAAGAATTCCAGGAGTTGCAACAATTTACCCGATTAACTGGTTTGCCCATCATCCCTATAATTAAAAAAAAAAATAAGAATATAGGAGTCATATTTATGACATCTAAATATTTTACACACACACATTTTTTTAACTAATGAAAAGTAAATAAAGGTTATTGGATTAAAGAAGGATTTTATTAATCCGCATTGATGCTTCTGAACATTTGTACGTAGCTTGGTTTGAGGATTTCAGGATTTGCAACAATTCACCTGGTTAACTGGTTTGCCCATCATCCCTATAAAAAAATAAATCAGGAGTTATATTTCTGACATCTATATATTTTACACACACACATATATTTATTGTTAATAATATTACTAATATTGTTATTATTATAATTATTTACATTGCATATATTTCTCTAAAATCTTATCCTGATTATAGTTTTCACTGTAATTACAAATTAAAATTGACAGTAAAGAATGTACTGTATTATAATAGGAAAGATGAATTACTATAATTTGACATTTATGCATCAAATGAAAGGAATGAGAAATAAACTCTTGCCCAAAATTACTACACACACAAACAGTCAGTCACATTGAAGTGGCTGCAGCTGGCACAGCCCACCAATTTTATTATTAAAATCATTCTGATTCAAGATATGTGTCAGGTCTCCACAGCTTTCACATAGTTGTGGAATCCCTTGCTACAGAACCCCTATTAACCACCTGGATCTAACTGAATTAACTGTCAGGACACTGTGACAAATTGGAAAGTGCACATGTTTTGCCTCTTTTTCCCCTATGTGTCCTGAAAGATGTCTTTCTCTCTGGAAAAGCGCCAGCACCTGTCCATAACCTTGCTTGGAGTCAAACTGTGCATCTTGATTTCAACTTAAAGCATTGTTTGGAAGTCATCTGAAAGTTTATAGACAGATTTCTCTTTTTAGCTAAAAAAAATGTATGTATATATTTAAGATATATAATAAATTAATGCAAGAATACATGATGTGTATGTAATCTCTAACAATACATTTCTCTTATTTGCTCTCTTTTGGTTTGTTAAAAGTTTTATAATATTATTTTATTTAAAACTGTTCATCCAGCCAGACATTTTGTGAACTAATAACTTCCTGTGCGTTTTGCCTCTTATTAGTAAGCATTGTTCCCTGATATCTCTGTGGACTACAAAAAATACTTCCTGCTGTTATGGAAAAGAGGGAGGTGTAACATAGTCCTAGCTCAGTGTTATGTAACCCTCACACATTTCCTGTCCCACTGTGTATGCTTGTCACCCAATGGCAGGATTACTAGGTAAAATAAAGGGAAAAAGTGTGAAAAAAGAAAACCAATACAACCACTAAATCTAAGGAACAGGAAGTCGCAATACTATACATTTTTTTTCTTGGGCTTAGAGACACTTTAACCTTTTCACTCCAGGCCCTTGGCTTCAATTTTATACTCAAGTGACCAGACCATTTTTGCAAATTTTCCCTTACTTTTTATTTTTCTCTTACAGCTTTCAAGTTTTTAAAAGACCCCAAAAGCATACATTTTTTGAAAGCACATGACCAGTAGAATAAAAAGAAGCTGCTACAGATTTTTAAGGCCCCCTAATATTTGCGCAAATATATATCAAAAACAATATTTTTTTAGTAAAAAAAAAACAAAAATAATTATTATCAGATACGAAGACAGAAAATTCTACAAAATTCCTGCTAAATTCCTACTAAGTAAAAAAGTCAAACCTGTATTGAGTTAAAGGAGAAGTCCAGCCTGAGCTTGTTTGGCTGGGCTTCTCCTAAGGGTCACAGGAGTGCGATTCGTTTTTCACTCCCGAAACCCGTTTTCAGCAGAGAGTGGTCTGAAGTCCACTCTCTGCTGACGTCACACAGTTCAGTCCAGGCGCCGCGTCATCCCGACTCTGGGAGTCTGGATCTGCCAGGTGCCCGGACTGATGACTCTCTCAGCGAGCCGCTGAGATGGCCGCTTCCCACTCCCTCCACAGCTCAGCGCTCCAATGAGCATGGAGGAGCAGAGCAGGAGAGCTGCTAACTGACAGGCAGCAGCTCTCCACTCAGGGAGCTGAGAGAACCGAGCCATCGGCAGTGTTCGGTGGCTCGGTTCTCAGTGCAGAGGTGGCGGGGAACAAATGCAGCGTCGGACCGGTGCTGCATCCACCTAGGTAAGTATGATTATGGGAAAATCAAAGGCACTCGAAACTGTAAATAATCAACTTTCTCTAAAAACCTGGATGTTTTCATTTTTCACTTACAGCTTTCAAAGTTTGTACAAAACCCCCCTTAGGCTCCACAATAGTTGTGCAAATGTTTATCAAATCACAGTTTTCACAAAAAACAAACATAAAATCCTTATTTGGAAAAGGAAAAACCCCTGAGGGTGGGACTTTAAAGGCAATACAGAGAATACAAATGTAATAATAATTTATTGAAAGATAAAATCAGACATGGAAACTGAACATGGTCATGGAAACTGGAAAATCAAGCTATATAACATATGTAGATCCAATATTGTATACCCAACATGTTTCAGAGCTGATTGCCATCTCTTTCATCAGGGGTTTTCAGGATGTATGTAGTCTATAAAATGTAAATACAGGTAGTCAAACAATAAATCAATACATCTACCTGATAATACACTGATATAAGGAGTATACATACACTTTGCCACTTATGCCTTATCCAGTCACATATACATGAAGATTCCACATTTACAGTAAAAACACTGTCACACGAGGTCTCCAGCAAATCTGTCCGTACTGCGGCTGCTTCCAAATAGATGTTTATAATGAAAGTACCCTAATATATGGGGAGGGGGGTGTAAAAAATGAGTTCCTAATGGAAAAGACCACAGCCACTGAGGCCTGGAGGGGGGGTCCTGGTAAAAGAGCAGATAAATATGAGAATGTAAAAGTATTGGAAGTACATAAAACACATAAATAAATAGCAATACTGTTTGAAAGCAGTCAATACAGTGTATGTATACTCCTTATATCAGGTAGATGTATTGATTTATTGTTTGACTACCTGTATTTAAATGTTATAGACTACATACATCCTGCTAACCCCTGATGAAAGAGACGACAATCAGCTCTGAAACACGTTGGGTATAGGATATTGTATCCACAAATGTTTATATCTTGATTTTCTAGTTTCCATGACCATGTTAATTTTCCATGTCTGATTTTATCTTTCAATAAATGATTCTTTATTATTACATTTGTATTCTCTGTAGTGCCTCTAAAGTCCCACCCTTGGGTTTTTTCCCTTTCCAGTTTCCTTGGGATGTGTCACACTGGGGATCTTGTATCATGAGAACCTTTCTCTAAAATCCTTATTTGCACACTTAAACACATCATAACCTATCAAATTCCTGCAAAATTGCTAGGCCTTGTTCACATGGGGTATACTAAAGCGTACACCCACGGAGGGCCACATTTACCCACATGGGACTGCACAGGTGTTATGTTCCATCCATGTGTAGGCAGTCCCATTCATGTAAATTGGGATGTCCAAATGGACATGAATGGGACTGCCTGCACAGGAATGCATGGAACACCAAATGACATCAGTAAGAATGGCTGAATGGGGATGCATGGAACACCTGTGCAGCTAAACATGGCCTCGCCATAATATGCCCTGTGTGAATGAGGCCATCTGTCAACCGTATCCTCTTAAAGTGGTTGTAAACCCTTTACAACCACTTTATACTACAGGCAAGCCTATAATTAGGCTTACCTGTAGCTACACTGGATATCTCCTAAACCTGCATGGTTTAGGAGATATCCCTGTACTTGCATGTGCTGACGTCATCGGCATATTCACACTTAAGCAAACTGAAGCAACGGCACATACGTTGCTTCAGTTATACTGTGCTGTTACGGGCGGCTCCCGCGTGCATGCGCGGGAGTGACATCAACATCGCGGCTCCAACACTGTGATTGGCCGGAGCCGCGATACCCGGAAGTAATCCCCGGGAGAGAAGTCGGCCTCCGGAGCAGTGAACGAGGAACGCTGCAGGGGCGTCGATCTAAGGTAATTAATAATGAACTAGTATGCTATGCATACTAGCTCATTATGCCTTTGTCTTGTAGGTTTTTTGTTTTGGAATTTTTTTAAGGGTCTTTAAACTGCAATTGACAGGGTGTTTACATGCCGCAGCCATAATGCTTCACATCTGCGGCAAAGTTTACTCAACTTGCAGCGATCTTCGCATGACAAGCCCACCAAACACTACATATTAAAGGCAATGGGGAAGCACCACAAATGCAAAATGCATTATGATGTATTCAGTAATCAGTGCTGTGGAGGATAGACACAGTTGAGGAAGTGGACAGTAGGGGGGCATTTTAGCAGCCAGTGCGGCAGAAATGTGAAGAGGCAGCAGGAAGCAGGGGGAAAGAGGGCAGAAAAGCAGCAGTGGGTGGGGGGGGTTACATTTTAGGTAAATAGCTCATTAGAATCTAATTAGAGCTATTGGTTTGTTTAGCAGAGTTGGCTGAACAGTTTTTCTATAAACTCACTGAAGTAACCATGAGCTTATAGCAGAAGCAGGAATGCCAACTCTGTACAGCATACGGACCTGGCCAGCTAAAATTGGTGCTATAGATCCATACTCTGTACAGACCTGGTAGCGAAAAGGTGAAAGTGGCACAGCATTTCACAATCCTGATATTTGTATGTTGTACAGTGTAAAAAGTCAGTTTTATGGCTGTGCTAGGAGCACAAGCTGCTTGTCCTCTAATGGCCAAGACTTGTGTTGACATGCCTCCCTGCACAGCTCTTTACTGGGAAGATCAGTGTATTACTCTTCCTCTACCTCCTGCTGATATACCCCCCTGCAGTCTCCACCCCCACCTTTTACTCAGCTGAGAACAGAGGTTAGGTAATCACTTAAAGGAGAAGTATAGCCAAAGCTTGTTTGGCTGTACTTAACCTATGGATCACAGGAGTGCAATTTGTTTTGCACTCCTGTGACCCATTTTCAGCAGAGAGTCGACTGAAGTCCGCTCTCTGCTGACATCACCGATGTCAGTCAAGGCACTGCGTCATCACAGCCACAAAGTCTGGATCCACCAGATGCCTGGACTAAAACCCGTCTCAGCCCCTAAGTGAGCCACTGAGAGCCTGAGACGGCCGCTCCAACCTCTTCACTGCTCAGGACTCCAGTGAGCAAGGAGGGAGAAGGGCAGAGAGCTGTGACTGACAGTCTGAAGGTCTTTGCTCACGGAGCCCTGAAAACCTTGCGATTGTCCAATTGCTTGGTTCTCAGTGTAGAGGCGCCGGTGGACAGACGCAGCATCAGATCGATGCTGCATTCACCTAGGTAAGTATTACTCAAAAATCTTTTACTTCTCCTTTAATTAAAAAAAGGGGCCCGACGACCCTGCTCTCTGCTGCACCCATCCCGGACACACCACATCACCATACCTTGGCTGGCCGTCATCCGCAGCATCAAAGGGTGTATGAGGGCCTGACCAGACACTGGAGGCCGCCTCCGTCAGGCTCCGCTCGTCAACATCTCGGCGCCACCTCTCAGCACTGCAGGCCCAGGCTCTAACATCTCCAGGGACGCAGTGAGTACCGGCCACCGGCCCTCAGACCCACTATAGAAGCCCCCCTTGGAAGCATCTGCCCCTGATGTCAGCAGGATTGCCCCCCTTGGCCATCTAGACAGGGGAGACACAGGGCCAACGTAGTGGGATTCACTATAGTCCGCGGCTCCGGCCTACTTCTTGGAAGCGGCCATCTTGCTACACCCGGCGCTTGTGTAAAGGCTCCAGACTCTCCCAGCCTGTTCCCCTCCTCATTAACGGACCGTTGCCGTACCACACAGCCCCCATCCCGGTTACTGGAACCCATCGGAGGCCGTCGGCGAGGTGTCCCTCCTCGCTCCCGCAAATCGAGGCCGCGGCTCCGGCCTATGCTTGGTGGAACGGCGGCCATCTTGCTCCACCTGCGGCCAGCACCATCTCCCCCTCACAGCTCTTCTCCGCTCAGCTACCTCCTTTCAGAGCTGGGGGAGCGTCCTGTAAGGACATCAGCTGCCTGGGGATCCAGCGGTGCTGCAAATAACCATCCAGGTGCACCCCCCCCCCGGCCTAGCAGAGGTACGGCGGCCATCTTGGTACACCTCACCAGAAGCTCTAGGCCTCCCCACCTCTTCAAAGCTCCATCCAGGCCCCATTTCACCACCAGAACACCCCAACCAGATAGAGCAGGGCATTGGGTGACTTAAATATAGTCCCACTATTGTTGGAAGCACATACAGCTAAACCGGCCATACTACTACACCCAGTCTGAACATACCTGACCGCAATCCGCTGCCACCCAGGCTACACAATCAGTGGGTAAGCCACCAAACCTGTCCTGGTGGCCCCTGGCTATCCCCTGACCCCATCGTCACTTTTATTGAACAGCCCGGTTGGCCGACCGAGACGTCACCTGGCCTGCTCCAAAAATCCCAGGCCTGCCGCCATCTTGAGGCCTACAAAGCCTTATACGCCAACCTACCAGCCCACGGACATCCCCTGTCCCGGCTCCAACTTCAACAGGATCTTAAAGAGGCATTCCCTTCCAAGACTCTAGCTTATCCAAATGCGCCCTAAAAGCGCTAAATAGGGGAGTACATGAACGGTTAGCAAAGATGACAGACATGTCTTAGACTCGATCAGGTCCCCGCTCCTCTCCCAAGGGATCCTGCACCGCTTCAAAAGCTCTTACAGCCACAGGATCATCACCAGCCACCTCTGGACGCCTCCGGGCACTACATGGGTAAAATAGGATTTCAGAAACACATATATCAAGGCTTTCTCCCGCCACCTACCTCCCAACCTGCACGAACCATGGAGCGATTCCTATATAAACCACATTCTCCGGCCCCGAGTACGCCTACGGAACCGACAGATGCCGCTGACCTCCTAGCCTCCGCACCAGCTATATTTAACTCCGGTAACGCATCCCAGCAGACAAATCCTGTCGAAGCAATCACGGTAACAGTTTTGGACCTGAAACTACAGACACTTTTACAGGATTTAACACGCCCCAAATGATCTCTACCAATTACAAAATACTGCACGAGGCTGTCCCCATGACGGTAAATAACCATCACTACATGAGAAAATGGTCTCAGATCTTGCAACATGACATCTCCTTGTTGGATTGGGGGAGCATATGGGAGCACACTTCCAGAATTTCTCGATGTGTAACTCATAAGGAAACTGCATTCAAAGTCCTGATGCATTGGTACAGGACCCCAGACATTTTACACCCCCGTAATCGATCAATCTCAAAACAATGTTGGAGATGTAACAATGCTGTAGGTTCTCACTACCATATTTTTGGGGAATGTCCCCCTGTCCACCAATTTTGGCTCCGAGTCCAGAAATTGTTGGAAACACTGGTTGGTAACCCTGTTCCTCTGACGCCCATGCACTATTTAATAGGCCTACCTTTCCCTAATATTACTAAGGCTATGCGCCGACTGATGTCTTATATTCTACTGGCTGCTAAACGGGTCATTCCTAGGTTATGGTTGTCCACCTCACCCCCAACACTCCCACAACTGATCACCACTGTGGCTGACATACGTAGAATGGAACTAAAGAAAAAAATGGGTCAACTTCTTGTCTGTAGCAATTTGCACAGATGATATTTTGACTTTTGCTTTGCTTAGCTACTTTTCAGTGCAAAAAATAGAGCTATTTATATTTTTTGTATTATATATACTGTATATATTTTTTTATATATACTGTATACATGAATGTTTTGCTTTGCTTAGCTACTTTTCAGTGCAAAAAATAGAGCTATTATTCCTAATGCCAGGTACAGTTGCATGCACAGTACTGCAGGGCCTGCCAATTCACAGAAGGATGTGAATGCTGCCTAGCCTTGAGCCAAAGTGTTATTTTATCACCACCTGAAATGGCCCTTGTTTCTAATTTCTTCAATATACATCTATTAAAACTCACAGCTATAACTACCCTGAGGCTAGCATTATTTTAAAGAGTGATAACAGGTGTGGTATTCGACTTTTTGTATTGATTTATCTCAAGGGCTGATAAAATAAAGCTGACAGTGCTATAATAGCACTAATAAAGGTAAAATACCGCTATTAAGAGAGCAGCCTAAATAAAGCACATTATACTGCTTTGTAAATTGAGAGCTACAAGATATGAGCTAGATAATGTGTCGTATTAAGTAAATAGTATCAAAATAGGATTAAAAGAAAAACAGCTTTGTTAATTGCTGCAATTGCCAAACAGGTTAAATTTTTTGTGAGGAAGCCGCTCAGTGTTGCAGATATTTGCAACTACAGTGAACCTATATCTGTAGTGTATTAATGATTATGAATTAGTTAACAGTGCAATGTTCAGCAAACCAAGCCACAAATCTTTAGCATTGGAGTGTGATATAAAGTGCAGCGCTGAGATGTGCAAACAAAATGAGAGTACAAAAAAATTATTAAATAAATAACTAACATCAATAAAGAGTATAGATCATACAACCATAATACTGATAAACATCATACAAAAATACTGATAAAAAAAATATATAAACATCAATATCTCATAATGTCCATATAAAAATGCACGTGAGAAAACACAAAGATTCCAAAGGAGAGTTCAATATGAATTCAAACGTCTGCTTCTGGGGAGAAGTGCTTTTGTGAAGAGGACCACCAAGAGTAGAAATTGACATTGAATATGCAACCACCACCAGACAATGATCGGGTACTCTTATCAGATCAAATGGGCTACTAGCAA
The DNA here is from genome assembly GCA_028564925.1 of Lithobates sylvaticus. NCBI lineage: Eukaryota > Metazoa > Chordata > Amphibia > Anura > Ranidae > Lithobates > Lithobates sylvaticus. The sequence goes on from CM053027.1 coordinate 402,322,486, forward strand.
GCAGCCAAATGTGCAGAGAAACCAAGGTAGATTGGACTCCACAGGGACCAGCATACACAGGAACCAGCATACACGGAACCAGCACACCCAGAACCAGCCCAGAGGGAATGCAGCCACTCCAACTCAACGTCCAAAAAATCCAAGGCTCAACCAGGCATATATAAATGGAGGAGGAAAAAAACACCAAAATAGCATAAAATCCTTACCAAATATATTTATTGAATAAGCAATGCACTTACATCAATTGGGATGGACACAGGCCCTGTATATATGTGATCACAAAGGAGGATAGTAAGAAGTGCGATAACATGGAGCCAGCACAATACGTCCCAATATTTCCTCCACTAAGACATCATCCGGGGTACAGGCTGGCTCTCCATGTATCACGCCAATATATAACAATAATCTAAATTGATGAACCAATGAAATCATGTGGGCCTGAACTTGCATAGACTGGACTGAAACAGTTACCTCCATGATGTCCGGCGTGCGTTCCAATCACTCACAGGAAAAAACAGAGAGACCTTAAGAGAACGCTGCACGTCTAACGTGCGTTCCAGGACTCATCACAGAAAGGCCAAAGAAGCTGAGCCAGAACACGTGCATGACCCAGTCCAAGCCTCGCTCTGGATTGTTAACACGTGACCTTGTATCAAGTGACATTAGAAGAAAGGCTGCCATAGGACAGCCTATAAGTCAGGAAGTGCGCATGGCATGGTCCAAGCCCCATTCCAATCTGTTGACACATGAGCTCATTTCACGTGACACTCAGAGAGGAAGAAAGGCTGCAATAGGAGCACAGTTAAGAGGGAGAATGAGAATCTGCTGCCTGCTGAAAAGGTACTGTTTTAATCAAGCTAAATAATGTGGTACAGCACATTGTGCAAATTCATGGAAGGGGCAGAAGCCACCAGACTGAAAGGCAGAAGTTGGAGAGCCAAAAGCTTTGACAAGCTTGCATTCAGACGCTGGGCATGTGGGTGGCAGGGACTGTATTTTTTCCCGCTGCAGCAGATGGATGGGGCAGAAGAAATTGACGGCTACAGTCTACAGCTGGTGGTGTGCTGCTGGCAAATGTGCTGCTAGGACCTGGGACACCCTGTGCTATACCATCATCCCTGTCAGTGGAGGCTGCTGAGAGGTAATGACTCAGTATCGCAGGGGCAGACTGAAGTGGGTAAGGGACAGATGTTTGCCCCTTTTGTGTGGCTTTTAGGTGCTCTTGCCTACTGGCTGAGTGACTGGACGTTAAATACCTTGTTAAGCATGTGGCACCCAAATGGTTGGTGTTTTTGCCACATTTGATGTGCCTGAGACAGAGTTTGCAGAAAAGGCCCAAACAGCTGAGCTTTGGTGAGTGGGCCGGGAGATAACAGCTGCAGAATGTGATGGAAGCGGGTGGCTGCTCTCTTCTCTTTCTTGATGTCGGCCTCCTTGGGGTTGTGCCACCTCACCTTCAGTTTCCTCTTCTGCTCTATCTGGCACCCAAGTCACATCAGTGACCTCATCATCATCATCATTATCTCCATCTCCTCCATCTTCATCATTACCACTGGAGACAAATTGGCAATACGCTGTGGCTTGGGGAAAATGAATGTCAGTTTGTCTACCAGTGTTCCTCCCTCTCTCTAGGTTCATGTTCCTGTTATCCTCACCCTCAGAACCAACATCTGAATCCAGTAATGGCTGGGCGTCATCAAGGATCAAGTGGCTGATGCTGTGGTCAAATAACTCAGCCTACTTCTCAATGGCTGATGTTGGGGCTATGGCAGGAATAGATGTGAACCAGGAGGCAGGTTTATCCACTCTGGCAACTACAGTACACTGCACACTTGTCTCTGCTTGCATGACAGAGGATGAGATGATGAGGAAGGTTTAGTAAGCCAGTCCACCACCTCCTCTGCATGCTGTGGCTGGATAGCACGGGCAAACTCACTAAACAGAGGAAATGATGCCCTGCCTGAGGACTGACCACCACGTCCACCTTTTGCCTGTGGACACATATGTTGCTGGCCCCCTTACAGTGCCATGCCTCTCCTTGTTGTCCTCCCAGACATTATTGGGAGGGAGGGGGCGGTGCGTATAAGCAAATGTAAAGAAGAAGTTGAAATCTGTACGTGGATGTGCTTTAATCAATGTAAAGTGGTGTTTGGTGCCATTTAATTTGAGTACTCACACTACACAGACACACTCCACGGATACACTATAATATACTGCAATATAATGCGCCAAACATACAGTGACACACAGAATGATATGGCATTAAACTGTCAGTAACGCACACAGAACTGTATGGCGTTAAACTGGCAATAACGCACAGAGATGTAAATGAAGAACTATATTCCAGAACTATATGCCATTAACTGGCAGTAACGCAAACAGAAGTAAATGGCATTAAACTGGCAGTAACACACACAGAACTATATGGCATTAAACTGGCAGTAACGCACACAGAACTATATGCCATTAACTGGCAGTAATGCAAGCAGAAGTAAATGGCGTTAAACTGGCAGTAACACACACATAACTATATGGCATTAAACTGTCAGTAACACACGCAAAACAATATGACGTTTACCTGGCAGTAACCCACAGAGAAGCAAATGGCGTTAAACTGGCAGTAACGCACAAAAAAGTAAATGACATTAAACTGGCAGTAATGCACAAAACTATATGGCATTAAACTGGCAGTAATGCACACAAAATGATATGGCGTTAAACTGTCAGTAACGCACTGAGAAGTAAATGGTGTTAAAATGGCAGTAATGCACACAGAAGTAAAGGCATTCAACTGGCAGTAATGCACAAAACAATATGGCGTTAAACTGGCAATAACACACACAAAACTTTATGAAGTTAAACTGGCAGTAACGCACACAGAAGTAAATAGCATTATACTGGAATAAAGTCACACAGAACTATATGGTGTTAAACTGGCTGTAACGCATACAAAATTATATGGCGTTAAACTTGCATTAACGCTCAGAGAAGTAAATGGCTATAAACTGGCAGTAACGGACACAAAAGTAAATAGCGTTAAACTGGCAGTAACACACAAAACTATATGGCATTAAACTGGCAGTAATGCACACAAAACCATATGGCGTTAAATTGGCAGTAACGCACGCAAAACTATATGGGTTTAAACTGGCAGTAACGCACAGAGAAGTAAATGGTGTTAAACTGGCAGTAACGCACACAGAAGTAAATGGTGTTAAACTGGCAGTAACGCAATCAAATAGATGGTGTTCAACCATCACTACACTGACGCTATCGGAACTGTCCCTACTCTAGTTATACACTAATGTAAAGATTACTGACACGGTCTCACTACACAACACTGAAACTATCTGAGCTGTCCCTACTCTACACTAATGTATGTATGAATGACACAGTCTCACTAAACTACAGTGAAACTATCTGAGCCGTCCCTACTCTAGCTGCAAACTATGCAAAGCTGAATGATGGTCCTCCTCACTACACTCACACTATCCCTAGACTGACACTAAACTAAAATTCTACACTGACAATTGAAGCAAAATAGCACAGTATAGCACACTAACTAATAGCACTGAACAGAGCCCCGTTCTAGCTCTCTCCACGCCAAAATCACACTGAAAATGTCTGCCATTGAAAGAATACTTTTATACTGTGGGGCGGGAATGAGCCATGATTGGATAAAGTCATGACGACAGTGTCCAATCAAGACTCTGACAGTGCTCTGTGCCCTGATTGGCTGAAGCTTTCACTGCTTCAGCCAATCAGGAGTTGCAATGCACTGTTCCGCGCTGCAATGCATTGTGGTTGGTTTGGGGGGGCCGAACAAACAGTTGAACGACCCTTTTGTTTGGCTATTTGCCGAACGTCCGAACAGTGAAAGTTTGGCCCGAACTTATGCTCGGTCCGAACCGTTTGCCCATCCCTACCCCCAAACAGTATGTATATATTTTTTTAGCAGAAATGTTGGTCATCATAACTTTTTATATTACATGGTATTTGCGCAGCAATTTTTCAAATGTGTTTTTTGTGTTTCATTAATAAAAGTAGATACCTAATATGTCACACTTTAAAATTGCGCACACTCGTGGAATGGCGCCAAACTTTCGGTACTTAAAAATCTCCATAGGCGTCGCTTAAATTTTTTTTTCAGGTTACATGTTTAGAGTTACAGAGGAGGTCTTGTGATAGAATTATTGCTCTTGCGCTAACGTTTGCGGCGTATCTAACCCGTGTGTATCTGGCTCTGATACAAGCCACTGCCTCACCAGCCACTGACCTCACCACACGTCCCTGCATTTTTATATTTTATGTTGTAGTTGAGGAAGCCTGCTGGAACTTTGTCAAGCAAAACATTCAGAAAATTTTTTTTTTTCCTCTGCTGAGGTTTATCTTTATTAGTTTTGGCCCATTAACTGTCATCTCTTCACTTTTAGAAGAAGCTTAAAAGGACACCTTAAATTGAGTATAGTCACAGCTCTATTGGTTTTACTTTGACAGCTACAGAAAATGCATTATGTGTGATGTGGTGTCCAGCAACAAGAAAAGCATGTTTCAAAGGCTGGAAAAATCAGCAGGCCTAAATTATTTTTTCGAACACTTGAAAATTTTGGGTGGGAGTATAGCGCTTTTTAACAGACACCATTAAAGGATGTCTCACATGACCAGTTTTAAAGCTCATTAATGGGAAAGTGCATTTGTGAAGCATTAGCTAAATCTACCCTGTGCTTTTGCAGTGCTTTAAACTTCAAAGATCATAGTGCGAGCTTTGTTTTGTCCTGAAAGCATTTTAACAGTACCACACTCTAACCTTGACAAGTACATAGACACAGCAACTCACTCAGACAAAACCTTATATATAGAATACCCTCTTGAAAGCAACCTTCTTTAAAAGAACAAGAAAAAGAGAAATATAAAAGCTGAAAAATAATATAGGAGAGCCTGAATGAAGAATGTAACATAAAAATGATAGACCTAAGTATTTTAATAAACGATGCCATAGTTCTAAGAAAATCATGCTGGCTGTATACATTAACTTTATAAGTGGCCTTGTGTCAGCTTTATTATTGAACATGATTCTTCTTTTATTCTTTTATATTTAGAAGATGTCTTGAAGATTATCTATATTTTTAAGTTAGTTAACAGGAACAAGTGTTGAACAAGATAAAAGCAGAGAAGGGCAGAAAATAATCAGACAGCAACAAGAACCACAATCTTCTAACTATTAATATTATATATATATATATATATATATATATATATATATATATATATATATATATATATATATATATAAAAATATAGGTAGATATATATCTCACAAAAGTGAGTACACAGACAACACTGAAGAAATGACACTTTGCTACAATGTAAAGTAGTGAGTGTACAGCTTGTATAACAGTGTAAATTAACTGTCCCCTCAAAATAACTCAACACACGGCCATTAAAGCGGAGTTCCAGGCTTTTTATGTTTATTAAGTCAGCAGCTACAAAAAGCATCACTCCTCTCCCCCTCCTCTCCACCAGCGCCTCCACTCTGGGCACCCGGCCCTCTGGGCATCCGGCCGTGACAGCTTTTGGCTTCACGGCTGGGCATGCACGGCAAATGCACGAGACATGCTGCACTCCCGGAATGGACAGGTGATCTCCTGGGACCTGTCATGTGTCCCAGGAGATCGCCTAGAGGGAGGGGCTACCTAAGGTGAAAGGAGGAGTCGCCTTGGTGGTCCCTGGCGGAAGGAGGAAGTGGGACAGGAAGTCCCACCCCTAACAAAGCCCTTACCCCCCCCCCCCCAAAAAAATGACATGCCAAATGTAGCATTTAAGGGGGCAAGGAGTGCTTAAAGCGGAAGTTCCACCTTTAATGTCTAAACCGCTTTCAACAAAAGTGAGTACACCCTAAGTGAAGATGTCCAAATGTGACTCGTTAGTGTTACAAGGTCTCAGGTGTGAATGGGGAGAGGTGTGTTAAATTTGGTGTTATCGATCTCACTCTCTCATACTTGTCACTGGAAATTCAACATGGCACTTCATGGCAAAGAACTCTCTGAGGACCTGAAGTAGTGAGTGTACAGCTTGTATAATCGCGTAAATTTGCTGTCCCCTCAAAATAACTCAAAACACAGCCATTAATACTTAAACCACTGGCAACAAAAGTGAGTACCTCCCTAGGTGAAAATGTCCAATTTGGGCCCAAAGTGTAAGTATTTTGTGTGGCCACCATTATTTTCCAGCACTGCCTTAACCCTCTTGCGTAGGGATGAGCCGAACACCCCCCGATTCGGTTTGCACCAGAACATGCGAACGGACCGAAAGTTTGTGCGAACATTAGAACCCTATTAAATACAATGAAAGCGAATGTTCAAAATCTAAAATGCTAATTATAACGGCTGATATGCATGTTATTGTCCTAAAAAGGGTTTGGGGACCCGTGTCCTACCCCAGGGGACATGTATCAATGCAAAAAAAAGTTTTAAAAACAGAAGTTTTTTCTGGAGCAGTCATTTTAATGATGCATAAAGTGAAACAAAAAGTGAAATATCCCTTTAAATATCGTACCTGGGGGGTGTCTAAAGTATGCCTGTGAAGTGGCATGTGTTTCCTGTGTTTAGAACTGTCCATGCACAAAATGACATTTCTAAAGGAAAAAAAGCTGCTTGCGGCTTTAATGTAATGTCTGGTCCAATATGGATGAAAATCTTTGAGAAAAATGGCATGGCTACCCCATCACCCCCCCCCCCCCCACAACACTGTAAGCCCTCACAGTTACTCTTGGTGGGCGCAGAAATGGGCCCTGCTGTTAATTATTAGATCAAGAATTGTAATTGCATGCCCTTGTTGAACAGGGGCAGAAAAATTGGGCCTTTGGTGGTGGTGGTGGTGGTGGTGGTGGTGTTGCCACAACACTGTAAGCCCTCACAGTTACTCTTGGTGGGTGCAGGAATGGGCCCTGCTTTGAGTTATTAGATCAAGAATTTTAATTGCATTCCCCTGTTGAACAGGGGCTGAAAAATTGTGCCTTAGGCACTGGTGCTGGTGCCGCAACACTGCAACCCCTCACAGATACTGTACTTGGAGCACAGCAGTGAGCCCTGTTGCAAAGTATTGCATCAAAAATTGTAATTACACGCTCCTGTTAAACAGGGGCTGAAAAATTGGGCCTTAGGCACTGGTGCCACAACACTGCAACCCCTCACAGATACTGTACTTGGAGCACAGCAATGAGCCCTGTTGCAAAGTATTGCATCAAAAATTGTAATTACATTTCCCTGTTAAACAGAGGATGAAAAATTGGGCCTTAGGCACTGGTGCTGGTGCCACAACACTGCAACCCCTCACAGATACTGTAGTTGGAGCACAGCAATGAGCCCTGCTGCAAAACATTGCATCAAAAATTGTAAATACACGCCCCTGTTAAACAGGGGCTGAAAAATTGTGCCTTAGCCACTGGTGGCGGTGCCCAGAACCAAAAATGTTCTTTCAAGCTATCAGCATGATTATTGAGGAGGAAGAAGATAGTCACTCAGCATAACAGGATAGTCACTCTGCATCAGCATAGCCACCATCAGCATCAGCAAGGGATCTGACATTTCAAAGAAAATTATTCTGTTACATCAGCATCAGGTGCTTGGTAGCTGGTGGTGATCCAAGACTGATTAATTTTTATGAAGGTCAGTCGATCGACGAGTCGGTTTACAGGCGAACCCTGTGATCGGTTACAAAGCCTCCAGCAGCACTGAATGTGCATTCCAAAAGAATGCTGGATGCAGGACAGGCCAGTAGCTCAATTGCATACTGTGCAAGCTCTGGCCAGTGATCAATCCTCAAGACCCAGTAAGCCAGAGGATTTTCGATGGGAAAGGTGTCCAAGTCCTTGCCCCTAGGTATTCCTGCACCATGTAAATCAGACGCTGGCGATGGTTGCTGGAACCAATCATACCTTGGGGCTGCGGACTAAAAAATTGCATCGGTCAGACAGCCACCTTCTGCACTGCTCCTTCTTTTACTGAAAAAAGCCTCAGCAACTCGTTGTCCAGGACCAGGACCAGGAGTTTGTAACCTCCCAGTCTCTGGTAACGTGTTGTACAGACCTTTCTGCAAGGCCTTCCGGAGATGTCTCATCCTCTGCTACCTCTGCGACGGCAAGATAAGGTCCGCAACCTTACCCTTGTACCGTGGATCAAGGAGAGTGGCCAGCCAGTAATGGTCCCTCTCCTTGATCCGAAGAATACGAGGATCCTTCCGCAGGCTTTGCAGGATCGGGGAGGCCATGCAGCGTAGGTTAGCTGAGGCATTCGGTACGGAGTCCTCTGGGTCACTAAGGATGATATAATCCGCAGCCACCTCCTCCCAGCCACGTACAAGTCCTCCGGTTTCTTGGGACTGTAAATCATCCCTAAAAGACTGCTGTTGCTGATGCTGAGTGCCAGGCTCCACCTCCATGCTGACACAATCCTCCTCCTCGTTCTCTTCCTGTGTGATGTGTGGGACAGAAGGAACAATGTCTGGATAAAGGAGGCCTTGAGAGGCAAGGAAGTCCTCCTCTTCCTGCCTCTGTTCTGCCTCAAGTGCCCTGTCCATTATTCCACGCAGCGTATGCTCCAACAGGTGGACAAGAGGTACAGTGTCACTGATGCATGCACTGTCACTGCTCACCATCCTCGTGGCCTCCTCAAATGGTGACAGGACAGTGCATGCATCCCTGATCCCTGAAAAAAAACGAGCTCCCCTGACCCTGTCCTGGTGCCGTAGTCGCACAGGTACTCATTGATGGCCCTCTGCTGCATGTGCAGCCACTGCAGCATGGCCAACGTTAAGTTCCACCTGGTGGGCATGTCACATATAAGGCAGTTCTTGGGCAGGTTCAACTCCTTTTGCAGCTCAGCCAGCCGAGCACTGGCATTATATGGTCGGCGGAAATGCACACAGACTTTCCTAGCCTGCCTCAGGACATCCTGTAAGCCTGGGTACCTGCCCAAGAACCGCTGCACCACCAGGTTAAGGACGTGAGCCACACAGGGCACATGGGTCAGTTGTCCCTGTCGCAGGGCAAAGAGGAGGTTGGTGCCATTGTCGCAAACCACCATTCCTGGCTTAAGGGGGCGTCAACCACCTCTTGGCCTGCCCCTGCAGAGCTGACAGAACCTCTGCCCCAGTGTGGCTCCTGTCCCCCACACACACCAGCGCAAGCACGGCATGGCATCTTTTTGCCTGCGTACTTGCGTAGCCCCTTGAACGCCTACGGAGCACCGCTGGTTCTGAGGACAAAGCACAGGAAGAGGCCATGGAGGAAGAAGAAGAGGAGGGGGTGGAGGAGAGAGGTGTGTCACAACCAGTAGTAGCATTTTGGAGGCGTGGTAGCGGAACAACCTCCAACACTACTGCACCTTCTCCTGCATCCTTCTTAGCTGCCAAAAGAGTGACCCAATGGGCCGTGAAAGATAGGTAACGTCCCTGTCCATGCCTGCTGGACCATGAGTCAGCGGTAATATGCACCTTACCGCTGACCGCCCTGTCCAGCGAGGCATGGACATTGCCTTCCACATGCCGGTAGAGAGCCGGAATCGCCTTCCGTGAGAAAAAGTGGCGATTTTGGAACCTGCCACTGAGGAACCGCACATTGCACAAACTCACGGAAGGGGGCAGAGTCTACCAACCGAAAAAGGCAGCAGTTGAAGTGCTAGCAATTTAGCCAAGCTAGCATTCAACCGCTGGGCATGGGGATGGCTGGGAGTGAACTTATTTTGACGGTGCAGCAGCTGGGGCAGGGAAATTTGCCTGGTACAATCGGACGTCGGTGTACTGCTAGCAGAGTGCCCGCAAGTACTTGGCTGTGACACACCTAATTCTACACCTTCATTCCTCTCAGTGCAGCTTTCAGAGAGGACTGACGGTATAGTGGGGTTGGAGATCCCAGCTGATGAGGAGCAAGGAGAGGTCCGCTTTGTTTTTTGGTGTGGGTCTTTAAGGTACGCTTGCCAACGAGCTGCATGGCAGGTCAACATATGTCTGGTCAAGCATGTGGTGCCCAAGCGGCTGATGTTTTGGCCACGCGAGATACGCTTGAGACATATGTTGCAAATAGCAGCGGTGCAATCTGCTGCACTCGTCTCAAAAAAGGCCCACACCAAAGAACTTTTGGAATAATGCGCAGAGGCAGCGCCCTGCACAGGCGGAGGTCTGCGGTGTGATTCAGTCGGTGTGCTGGCCCCCGGAGGGCATCCCGCCTCGTTGGAGATGTGCCTCCTCCTCCTCCTCTCTCCTATCAGGCACCCATGTGGAGGCAGTGACCTCATCATCCCCTCCCTCTTCACCACTGGAGCAAACCTGGCAGTATGCTGCAGCTGGTGGAACATGACTGCCAGATTGCTGTCCTTGAGCATCCCCTCTCTCTACACTCACACTACTGCCTTCTTCTAGCTGGGTATCATAATCAGAGCCTTCAAAACTCTGGGCATCCTCCTGGAGCATGTACTCAACACTGTGGTCAAACAGTTTAGGGGAATCCTCAGGAGGACATGGTGGGTCTAGGGAAGAAGTGACTTATGACATTGAGACGAGGGAAGAGGACGCGTTGGCAGCTGCTTTGCCAGTACCCTGAGCCTGGGTGAGAGAGGATGAGGAGGATGAGGAGGGCTTGGTCATCCACTCTACCAAGTCTTCGGCATGATGCGGCTCAACATGTCCAGCTGCCGAAAATAAGGACAAGCGTGTCCCATGGCCACGTGCTGATGACGATGCACCGCGTCCACGACCAGCACTGTTGTCTCTAGACACAGAGCCTGCTTGCCCTCTTTTATTGGCTCGTGACTGTTTGCCTCTCCTTGTTGGCCTTCCAGACATACTAATGGCCTGCAGGGAGATGGGAAAACCAGTAATAAGGGGTAGCTTCAGGTGCAGGAGGAACCTACACCCACTGAAAATGCTGCAGATGCCTGTGTTGCACAACAGAACTACAGAACAACACCAGCAATGAGGGGTAGCTTCAGCTGTATACTGTGCAGGAGGCACCTACACACACTGAGAATGCTGCAGATGCCTGTGTTGCACAACAGAACTACAGAACAATACCAGCAATGAGGGGTAGCTTCAGGTGTATACTGTGCAGGAGGCACACTACACCCACTTTAACAGCGCTAGGTTAAGAAGCAAAGCTTACACTATCCCTGCCTATCCTGCTCTCTCCCTGCACACCAACACACTACACCCACTGTAACAGCGCAAGGTTAAGAAGAAAAGCAAAGCTGACACTGTCCCTGCCTATACTGCTCTCTCCCTGCACGCCAACACACTACACAAGGCCGCCGCGCTGGCGGCCTTATATAGTGTGGGGCGTGTACTAAACCCCCCTGAGCTATAATTGGCCACAGGCATCCTGCCTGTGGCCAATTATTGCTCTCCTCCCTGCCGGCGCTGTGATTGGCCAAGCACGCAGGGTCACAGTGCATGCTTGGCCAATCATCAGCCAGCAATGCACTCCAATGGCGCAGTGCATTGTGGGCCGTTTGTGTCACACGAGTTTGGCTCAAACAGCCCACAAAGTTCTGGGTTCGCCGAATAGGCGAACGGCCGATGTTCGATTCGAACATGAGTTTGAATCGAACACATCCCTCATCCCTACTCTTGGGCATAGAGTTCACTAGAGCTTCACAGGTTGTCACTGGAGTCCTCTTCCACTCCTCCATGGCGACATCACGGAGCTGGTGGATGTTAGAGATCTTGCGCTCCTCCACCTACCATTTGAGAATGCCCCACAGATGCTCAATAGGGTTTAGGTCTTGAATCATGCTTGGTCAGTCCATCACATTTACCCTGAGCTTACCCCGAGCTTCTTCAGCAAGGCAGTGGTAAACTTGGAGGTGTGTTTGGGGTCCTTATCATGTTGCGGCCCAGTCTCCAAAAGGAAGGGCTCTTGCTCTGCTTCAGTATGTCACAGTACATGTTGGCATTCATTGTTCCCTCAATGAACTGTAGCTCCCCAGTGCCGGCAGCACTCATGCAGCCCCAGTCCATGACACTCCCACCACCATGCTTGACTGTAGGCAAGACACACTTGTCTTTGTACTCCACAGCTGGTTGCCTCCATACACGCTTGACACCATCTGAACCAAATAAGTTTATCTTGGTCTCAACAGACCACAGGACATGGTTCCAGTAATCCATGTCCTTAGTCTGCTTGTCTTCAGCAAACTGTTTGCAGGCTTCATGTGCACCATCTTTAGAAGAGGCTTCCTTCTGGGATGACAGCCATGCAGACCAATTTGATGCAGTGTGCGGCGTATGGTCTGAGTACTGACAGGCTGACCCCCACCTTTTCAACCTCTGCAGCAATGCTGGCAGCACTCATATGTTTATTTCCTAAAGACAACCTCTGGATATGACGCTGAACACGTGCACTACACTGCTTTGGTCAACCATGACGAGGCCTATTCTGAGTGGAACCTGTCCTGTTAAACCGATGTATGGTCTTGGCCACCGTGCTGCAGCTCAGTTTCAGGGTCTTGGCAATCTTCCTATAGCTTAGGCCATCTTTTTGTAGAGCAACAATTCTTTTTTTTAGATCCTCAGAGAGTTCTTTGCCATTAAGTGCCATGTTGATCTTCCAGTGACCAGTATGAGAGAGTGAGAGCGATAACACCAAATTTAACACACCTGCTCCCCATTCACACCTGAGACCTTGTAACACTAACGAGTCACATGACACTGGGGAGGGAAAATACCTTATTGGGCCCAATTTTGACATTTTCACTTAGGGGTCTACTCACTTTTGTTGCCAGCGGTTTAGACATTAATGGCTGTGTGTTGAGTTATTTTGAGGGGACAGCAAATTTACACTGTTATACAAGCTGTACACTCACTACTTTGCATTGTAGCAAAGTGTAATTTCTTCAGCGTTGTCACATGAAAAGATGTAATAAAATATTTACAAAAATGTGAGGGGTCTACTCACTTTTGTGAGATACTGTATATATATATATATAATGATACCAGATGCCAGCTAAGGTGTGATGGACAAATGCGATGTACTAATCACAAATAAACGTTATGCAAAAATATGCAGTATTCTTGCATTTAGGATATGTATGCATAAGTTATTCTGCATGAATCATGTAACAACAGTACATATAGTGAGATCTATAATGATAATAGCATGTCTTGGTGATAAGTCAACTCATCTTAGCTTAGATATACTGTACTGTACATGTAGAAAAAAAAATCCAGTTTAAATCATAAGTAAAAGCATGTTGTCATGACTTTATCTGCATCTTTGGGAGTCAATTTTATTATTAGTATTCAAGGTCCAAAAAAACTAAAGCATGTTATACGCAGCTAAAAATTTGGCCAATCACAGCTAAATTGTCCAATTTCAAGCTATGAGTCACCCACTCAGCACCACTGGGCTCGACAAACTTCAAATGAAAAATCAAATGAGCCAGGAGGAAAATTGTCTGCTGAACAGTGACTTAATCCAAGATTCAGATGCAGTCACTGTTCATTTATTCGGATAACCATGAGTGCTGGTTGTTTGAATACAATAGCTGGCAGGGGATATTCCTCTCTCCGTGCTGTTTATCACAGATGGAGGAGTCATTTTGGTAAGGGTGTAGCTCTAATGGTGATAACAGTACAAATATCTTCTAGACCCAGTGGCCTTTGCCATTTTCTAAAATGTATTCTACACACATAGTTCATATATACACATGCACATGAACATTAATGGCATCCCAGTCTTAGTCTGTAGGGTTCAATATTGAGTTGGCCCATCATATCAAGATCAAGCAAGAGATTAAGCAAGATCCATAAAAACAAGGATGAGTGAGTTTGGGGTGGAGGAACTTGACTGGCCTGACCTCAACCCGATAGAACACCGTTTGGATGAATTAGAGCGGAGACTGCGAGGCAGTCCTTCTCATCAAACATCAGTGCCTGACCTGAAGAGTTGAAGCTGTTATAGCTACAAAAAATAGAAATCTAAGAAAAGGTTGCCTGCTAAATTAAAGTGGCCAGGCCAATTCCACCCCATTCTGTATACATGACTCCTCAAGCGACATAGGCATTAAATAAGTCACATTTGGGGGCATGTCCTGGCAATGGAGGAGTGAGGAAAGTGTGTCTCCACAGCTCCATACCACTGCTGCACTTAAGCACCACTACAAGGGGGATTTTCACCCCAGACACCTCCTGCCATGTCCCAGAGGAACCGGCTGTCCTTGCAACCACCGAGGACTGACCGCACGAGTGGTAAACTCATGAAAGATGGAAAGCTCTTGAGCTTTGAAGCCCTCCCTGCAGGTTAGACATAAGGGCACACAAATGGACTTTTGGAGGCATAGAAAAATTCATCATTTATTTGAGATACACAGCTGCTCAGAGACCTTTCCTCCCTCACACCGTTTGAACGCCTCTTTGTAGATGAAGAACCAATAACTTATATGGAATCTGAACTATACCGACTACTGGGCTCTGCCCCCACATGAGTCTAAGCATGCTGATATTCGGGTGTGGGAAAGAGACTTGGGGCGTGAACTTACCGAGACCCAGTTAATCCACTTATATCAGCTCACCCACTCATGCTCTATTGACTCTAAAACCCAGGAAATGTACTATAAGTTAATGTCCTGCTGGTACCGGGTGCCAACAGACTTGGCACACATTTATCCCTCCAGGTCCGAGCTATGCTGACGAGGCTGTGGACACAGGGGTAGGAAGATATCAAGGGCCAAATAAAAGACATACTAGGACTCAACGTTTATCCCCGACTCACTTACTCCTGCACATCCCTCTGATTCCAATCAGCCAATCCAAAAAAGTGCATTGCCTCACTTACTGAGCATGGCACTTGCTTCCAACCTACTGGAAACAGCCCAGAGTCCCTACCCGGCAGGAGTGGATCAGCAGGGTGAGTGACATCCGGGAGGCGGAAGACTGGATAGCGACTTGTCGGGGTTCTCGTGACTGATTTGTCGGTATCTGAACACCCTAGATAGAATACGTTTCTGACCCTGAACATGTGCCCTCTAGCCTAGACACAGCTCTGTTGGAGTTGGCAGAACCATCCCTTAACCACTTAAGGACCAAGCCTGTTTTTCAGACTCAGTGTTTACACATTAAAAACTATTTTTTTTGCTAGAAAATTACTTAGAACCCCAAACATTATACTTTATATTTTCTATCACCCTTTGGAAAAAAATCACATTTTTTAATTAAAAGATAAGACAATAGTAAAGTTAGCCCAATTTTTTTTATATTGTGAAAGATAATGTTACGCCGAGTAAATTGATACCCAACACGCTTCAAAATTGCATGTTTTGAGGTACAGAAGAGGTCTAGGGCTAGAATTATTGCTCTTGCTCTATGAATGGGATGAAAAAGGCTCTTCACTACTTGAAAACAGACTAACTGTATCAAATGTTGTTTGGTTATACAAATTAGTTTAACATTCAGAAGACACTTTATATCATACGTTTGTTTTCATGATATACTATAATATTGAATATAGAGCTTACTCAATTGTGTTAACCATTTGTATAATTAATTGTATCCTTACATATGTAATGTATCTTTTTTTGGATGTGTATTCAATAAACCTTTTTGACAAGAAAAAAAAAAAGAAAAAGGCTCTTCACAGCACTTCAGGTATGATCTAGTCATCTTCTCTTTCCCCGTTTCCCTCTTCCCTCTCTTATACCTTTCAGAAATTGTATACATCCCCTGTTACAGGGATGGTGGTTTATGTATTCATGTATGTATGTATGTATTTATGTATTCATCAAAGGCAGCACTGTTTATCCCCCCAAGCTTTTAACATTAACCTCAGGTATCCCTGGCTCGTGCTGAGGGCAGGGGGAGGTTAGATGCAGGCTATTTTGACCCCCCTCCCCCGGTGCCTAGCGCTGGCTAGGTGACCCTATTTTCACTAAGAAATTAATGATAGTACCCGCTGGCTTAGCGCCTGTGGTAGGGCTGTCATGCAGAGGCTCTTCTATATCATTTTTTTTATATGCATACTAAGTATGTTCACTGTGAATAAGACTTCCCTAAATCCCTAAAACGGGGACAGCCCTTCGGCTATTTCGCAAAATATTCGCCTGATTGTATGTGATGTTTATGTGATACGAGCCCATGTGGGCTTGAGACTTTATTCAGATACAAATGTTTGACATGACATGTTACTTGTCTTCCAAAAAATAAAGATTATACAAAAAAAAATAAGTCACATCTTTTTACAAGAATCTGAAATTAGATGCACGTAGCCTGCACTGTCTATTTAATCACCATCCATTGTGCTGAGTGCTTTAATTTGTGTTTAACAGACATACTAAACAAAGTAGGATGTTGATACACTTAAATAAATTTAGCTTACCTAATCAATACACCCAAAGTTCTCTTCCACTTCACAACTGCTAAACTTCAACCTTGAAAACTTAGATCTTAATTAATGTTGTGAACAAATGTTGCCCTCTGAAGCATCCACCCTACTTCATTGTATATCTACCACATGTCACTATCTGCATATTTGTTTTAACATGTGCAGACACGTTTTTTTTTGGGCAAGCTACTCCTTATTAAGGATGAGCCCGGTGTTCGATTCGAACCCATGTTCGAATCGAGCACCGGGTGTTCGCTCGCTCGGCGAGCCCAGAACTATTGGGGCCGCTCGCATCAAATTCGTGTGATGCGAGCGGCCCCGCAATGCATTGCGGCCCGCGCAGTGCAATGCTGGCTGATGATTGGCCAAGCATGCACTGTGACCCCGCATGCTTGGCCAATCACAGCGCCGGCAGCGAGGAGAGCCATAATTGGCTACAGGCAGGATGCCTGTAGCCAATTATAGCTCAGGGGCTTTAGTACACGCCCCACGGTATAAGAGGCCGCCGCGCCGGCGGCCTCGCATATTATGTTTCAGTCAGTGTCAGCGTGTCAGTGTGCTGCTGACTGCTGACAACAATATGTGCTCTATTTCTGGGGATATGTGTGTGCATGCTGTTAGAACAGCATTGCAGTATCACATCTGGGGGGTGTCTATAGGTGGCCTGTGAAGGGGGCAGGTTTCCTGTGCTTAGAACTTTCCCTGCAAAAAAGTGTCATTTTTGCAGGAAAAAAGCTAATGAATTGATGGCTCCTGTAACACAGAGAACTGTCATTCATTAATAAAAAACAAAAAAAAAGCGTAGGGGTCCCCCCAAATTCAATAACCAGGCCCTTCAGGTCTGGGATGGATATTAAGGGGAACCCCAGCCAAAAAAAAATGGCGTAGGGTCCCCCTCAAAATCCATACCAGACCCTTGAGGTCTGGTATGGATTTTAAGGGGAACCCTAGCCAAAAAAAATGGCGTGGGGTCCCCCTCAAAATCCATACCAGACCCTTATCCGAGCACGCAACCTGGCAGGCCGCAGGAAAAGAGGGGGGGACGAGAGCGGCCCCCCCTCTCGCCTGAACCGTACCAGGCCACATGCCCTCAACATTGGGAGGATGCTTTGGGGGTCTAAGACCCCTAAAGCACCTTGTCCCCATGTTGATGAGGACAAGGGCCTCTTCCCCACAACCGTGCCCGGTGGTTGTGGGGGTCTGCAGGCGGGGGGCTTATCGGAATCTGGAAGCCCCCTTTAACAAGGGGACCCCCAGATCCCGCCCCCCCCCCCCCTGTGTGAAATGGTAAGGGGGTACCAAAGTTTCACCAAAAAAGTGGCAAAAATTGTAAAAATGACAGGAGACAGTCTTTGACAATTCCTTTATTAAAATCTTCTTTCTTCTTTCTTCATCCTTCGGTTTCTTCATCTTCTCCTTCCTTCATCTTCTTCCATCTTCTTCTTCCATTTTCTTCTTCCTCCGATCCGCTTCTTCTTGCGCTGGTCTTCTCGTCCTTCTCGTCCGGCATCTTCTTCCGTCGGCGTCGGCGTCGGTGGCGGTGTCTTCTTGGGCCGCTCCGCGCAATGGGAGGCTCCCGCTGTGTGAGGCTCCGTTCCGTCTGACAGGTCTTTTATAATGGAGGGCACCTGGTGACCCCGCCCCCTCTGACGCACAGGGACGTCATGGGGAATTCCATGATGGCTTTCCCCATGACGTCAGAGGGGGGCGGGGTCACCAGGTGCCCTCCGTTTTAAAAGACCTGTCAGATGGAGCGGAGCCTCACACAGCGGGAGCCTCCCATTGCGCGGAGCGGCCCAAGAAGACACCGACACCGACGCCGACGCCGACGACGACGGAAGAAGATGCCGGACGAGAAGACCAGCGCAAGAAGAAGCGGATCGGAGGAAGAAGAAAATGGAAGAAGAAGATGGAAGAAGATGAAGGAAGGAGAAGATGAAGAAACCGAAGGATGAAGAAAGAAGAAAGAAGATTTTAATAAAGGAATTGTCAAAGACTGTCTCCTGTCATTTTTACCATTTTTGCCACTTTTTTGGTGAATTGGTAGGGGTACTTTTGTACCCCCTTACCATTTCACACTGGGGGGGGGGGGGGATCTGGGGGTCCCCTTGTTAAAGGGGGCTTCCAGATTCCGATAAGCCCCCCGCCCGCAGACCCCCACAACCACCGGGCACGGTTGTGGGGAAGAGGCCCTTGTCCTCATCAACATGGGGACAAGGTGCTTTAGGGGTCTTAGACCCCCAAAGCATCCTCCCAATGTTGAGGGCATGTGGCCTGGTACGGTTCAGGCGAGAGGGGGGGCCGCTCTCGTCCCCCCCTCTTTTCCTGCGGCCTGCCAGGTTGCGTGCTCGGATAAGGGTCTGGTATGGATTTTGAGGGGGACCCCACGCCATTTTTTTTGGCTAGGGTTCCCCTTAAAATCCATACCAGACCTCAAGGGTCTGGTATGGATTTTGAGGGGACCCTACGCCATTTTTTTTTTTTTTTTTTTTGGCTGGGATCCCCCTTAATATCCATCCCAGACCTGAAGGGCCTGGTTATTGAATTTGGGGGGACCCCTACGCTTTTTTTTTTTCATTTTTTTTATTTTTTATCAATGACTTTTTTTTATGAATGAGTTTCAATGAATCACTGTTCTCTGTGTTACGGGAGCCGTGAATTAACATTAGCCGCGAGTGATTTTAAATAGCTTTTTTACTTTCAAAAATGACACTTTGCGCAGAGACAGTTCTAAACACGGGAAACATGCGCCCCTTCACAGGCATACTATAGACACCCCCCAGGTACGAAATTTAAAGGAATATTACACTTTTATTGTTTCAATTTAAGCATTATTAAAATCACTGCTCCTGAAAAACGGCCGTTTTTTAAAAAAAAATTTTTGCATTGATACATGTCCCCTGCGGCAGGACCCAGGTCCCCAAACACTTTTTATGACATTAACATGCATATTAGCCTTTAAAATGAGCACTTTTAATTTCGAACGTTCGCATCCATTATAACTAATAGGGTTCTAAAGCTCGCATGGACTTTAGGTCCGTTCGCGGGTTCTGGTGCGAGCCGAACGGGGGGGTGTTCGGCTCATCCCTACTCCTTATGAATCTGGAACATGCCTACACACTAAATGATGAAGAAAGTGCTCACTGGTTATACTCTTCCCCTGTATTCATTCATCTTTAATGTATTTTTTTTTAGGTCTTTAGAACTGTTCTTTCAAACATGGCACATGTGTTTTGCTGTTTTTCAGAAAATATTCAATTTTTGGAACACCATCTGTCCTCTATAGCAAGTTGAAAAACCTCTGCCAATAAAAATTGAAACCAATATGCCCCTGCAGTGGCTCTAAGTTAATGAAGAATTATTAACAGAAATCTTCAGGCTGCTCCAACTGAGATTTACATTGAAATACAACTGTCCCTCATTTATAGAGACTGTTCCTCTTTTGGAACCAGATTCCTACGTCCTTCTTTCTACTCAGATGTCCTTATTTTGTTTGTTGTATAGACCTCTATAAAATTGTACTAGTTAACTGAAAGTATTATACAACCTTAAACTACTTTTTTTATTTTGAAAAACTAGTAAAATAACAAGGTAATGTTGAAAATGAGCACCTTTGGATTTAAGAAATAGTTTTCCTGAAGGCTCCATGTAAGCCTACCACTCGGTATGCCCTGCCCACACCCCCACCTGCAGGACCTAACTCATAAATTTGACTCCCTCCCCAGGTCGGTGTTGCTTTCTTTTCCTCCTCACCTTACAAGATCAAGCAGCCCCCCTTACATGGCTGTAATAAACTTGTGTTCAATCACCTATTGCTCCCTAGCTGCAGACCTGTCATGTTCCTGGTGGAGTTTGAGCTGTAGAGGGGGCTTCTCTTTCACCTCTTGTTCAACACCCCTGGTAGTGATGACAGGAAGTGTGAGGACACAGAGTGGCACAAGGACTGGTGTAACAGGCAGCGCCAGCTGTGGTTTGGAGGAAGCAGATGACCACGGATCACCAAGCAGGAAACAGGAACTAGAGCATGGTGGCATGTGATCAGCAGGCAGGAGCATAGCCAGGACAAGGACACAAGCCAAAAGGTCATCAACAGCTGGGCAGTGAGGTACAGGAGTCAGAATACAGCCTGGGGGGTCGGTGCACAGTTGGGCAGTGAGGTACAGGAGCACAAGACAGGAGCAGGGCCAGAGTACAAGCCAAGGTCACAACAGGCAGGCAGGAATAAAGAGACTGGTCAAGGGCAATCTGGGTCGTGCATGGGTAGGCGGATATAGCAGGTCACGGTGCAAGTTAAACAGGAACTAGCTGAAGACCACACAGCAATCTGTTCATGCCATAACCCAGCTTAAATAGGACGTTTGGCACCAGTACCGGGCGTGCACATGGGTGAATGTGTGTTCTATGTCCCTTCTACAGTGAGCCTCTACTCAAAATTAGAAGCATGAGCATGTAGTAGTGTTCTGGTTCCAATACATACTGAACTTCTCTTACAAATCCTTTATGGACCCTTAAATAGGCTATTTGCATGGGTGTTGTGGCTGGCATTTGGGATTTATGACCTGCTAAATGCAAGGCTGTTTCCAAGGGTAACACCATGGCTATGCAGCTGTCTGCTATATACATTCTGCCTGATTGTAATGCCTTTTTATTTGTCTCTGTGATGCATGCTGCATCTTAATTTGATTCAGTGATGCTTTTCTAGATTGAATGGATCCCATTGAGGCAGCTGGAATGCTTTTCTGAGTTCCACAGCGGCTTGGGTGAAGGCAGCTACCAGGATGCATGTGGGCTATTTGAAGTGTAACACCATTTTTGTTAAAAAAAAAATGTAATGATCATATTTATAATTCCCGTGGGTGATCTGTGTACATTGCAGAATCTTATTGTAAATCTGTTACATATTCTTACCTTTTGTTTCTGTTCTGAAAAACATTTTCCTCATGTCCTGCTTTCTGGCACTACAGGTTTTGATTCATTAACCACCTGTTAAAAATATCAGAGCTCTGGTCTGGGAAGCCGCAGTATTAGCCTCCCTTTTGCGGTAGTTAACCCCCTTAGAGGTTTATTACCAAACACATTCATTCCTATTGCATTGGATTTTGTTTTCCAACTGCTTTACTGAACAGCAGGGCTGTAATTTGAAGTAGATGAAATGTTTAATATCTTTTGGTTACCAGATGACTTGAGTAGAAATTGTACATAATATAATGATTCTTAAAAAATAGAATTGATCAGTATCCTTGTTTGTCAGGGATTCATTTTTACTGAGATAGGTCCTTGTGCAGCCTGCAGTCTGATCCTTCAATGCTGTGACTGTTCTATGCAGGTTAGTAGCTGGTGGATGCTAGTGCCTTTCTTTCTGGTATTTTTGTTGGATTGTCAGCCCTTCTGCGGCCCTCTTAAAGCTGTATGCTGCTATCTACTTTCCTACTGCCAGTTGCGGTAAAGCCATTTGCTTACTTTTCTAAGTTGTCACCTCATCCTTGTAGTCAGTCATTGCAAAGAAGGTAAGGGGCATCTTTCAGGTAAGAGTTTTATTTCAGGTGAATGGGAAGATAACTAATGGGCTCTTCTTTGTTATTTAGTCCCTCCAGATCGGCATGCATCATGCACACCTAAACTGGGTCTGTGCAGCTCATACCTTGGTAAGCAAGCCCTGTATGAATCCTGATGACACCTAAAATGTTGTCACATACATTAAACATGTGGTCAATACACTCTAAAGGAGTTTTTTC
This sequence comes from Lithobates sylvaticus, assembly GCA_028564925.1. Taxonomy (NCBI): domain Eukaryota; kingdom Metazoa; phylum Chordata; class Amphibia; order Anura; family Ranidae; genus Lithobates; species Lithobates sylvaticus. The sequence goes on from CM053027.1 coordinate 402,344,587, forward strand.
CACTCACCCTGTGAAGAGGGTAATTATTATGGCAAGGGGCAGTCTCGTAGCCTCCCCAGGCAAAACTTCACTGTACAGATTCCTCCAAAAGTAAATGCGGATGAATATGAATGTGTTATTCTTGTTGGTTCAGGCAGCCAGGGATAAAGAAGACAACACCTAACAGGCTGTTATATTCATTAAACGTGTGGTAAATACACTCTAAAGGAGTACTTACCATGTAAAGGAACAGGATCCAGGAAATTGGCACATGTCTCCAACCTAGCCTAAATAAACTTTGGGCTGTCCATCCTGCTCCGCTGGGACAAGGTCCCTGTGTTCACCTGCTAAATGCATTGTCTATCAGGGAGCACCTCTGCTGGTCTCTAGGGTGGCTTATGAAGTATAAATCTCTCTCAGTGGGAAAGCAGTACAATATCATGGCTGGTGGCTGCCCCTGACACTTGCCTTATTATTACTGAGATACTGAGCTTCTTTGTGGATGAGGCACTGCACTGCTGCTTAATAGTCATTGAAGAAGCTCAGTTTTTTTGCCTTCCTTCTACTTCTGCAGGAAAACAAATGCCAAACCCTAATAAAGACTGGTGCCACTAGAGAAGGCAGGGGACAGTGCTCATCTTCTTCCCAGGCAAACAGTCCTCTTCAGACTCTTCGAAAGAGGAAGATGCAGATGAACATGACTGTATGAATCCTGCTTTGTTCAGGCAGTGATGAAGATTACATGGACCAACAGGTTGTCACATTTCATTAAGCACATGGTCAAGATACTCTAAAAGAGTTGTTTCCACTCAACCCGGGCAGGAGTCATCTATTCTGACAACAGCCAGTTTTCTTTCCAGAAGCGGTCAACTAATCACAGAGCTTTCCCAGGCATCCCCCTTTAAACTCTGCCAAAGAAGATACAGATCAGCAGGACTATATGGATTCTGCTTTGTTCAAACAATCAGTGATTAGGGTGATGATGAACAAGTTGTCACAATTCATCAAGCATGTTGTCAAGACACTCTAAAGGAGTTGTTTGAATTCACCTTGTGTAAGGGTCATCTATTCTGGCAATGTCCAGTTTTCCTTCTAAAACCAGTAAACTGGTCCCAGAGATTTCTCAGGCCAACCAACCCTATTCAGACTCTTCCAAAAAAGAAGATGCGGAGGAGGATGACCTTTGTCCAGTTTTTGATCACTCTTTTGTAAGTCTGGTGAGATGCCTTAGGATAAAAGGAAAGCAGTGGAAGTATTTCAAGTGCCTCCAAAAACAGCTTTGCAATTTCCCTATGGTGACTGAATTAAAAGCTCATTCTAGAAGAATGGAGCAAAAAGCATGTTTTTACAGCAGGATTTCAAAGTTATGCCCTTATAAAGAGAAAGGCGTCCAGCGTGTGTACTCACTCCCATCCAAGTGTAGAAATCTAGCTACGTAACACTAGCCGGGGGAGGGAGTCAAATTTATGATTGAGGTCCTGTTTTGCATATTACAGCGGAGCTACACCCTAAAGTGGAACTTCCGCTCATCGTATTCCTCCCTTCCTCCGGTGCCACAATTGGCACCTTTCAGGGGGGTGGGGGGTGCAGATACCTGTATAATACAGGTATCTGCACCCACTTCCGGGCATAGATAGCCGCAGAATATCCGCAGATAGGGAACCGGGCAGTGAAGCCGCAATGCTTCACTTCCTGATTCCCTGAGCGAGGGTGGCGGCGGAACGGCCGAGAGATGAGCGATTGCTTGTCATCTGCTGCCGACATCGCTGGCACCCTGGACAGGTAAGTATCCATTTATTAAGTATTTATTAAGTATTTGTAGCTGCTGGCTTTTAATATTTTTTTAAGGTGGAGCTCCGCTTTAACTTTCCATTGCTTTCATAACGGGGGCCCTGGCAGCTATGTGTTTTTTGCCTACTTGCTTTGTGCTAAACCTAAAATAGTCAGCCCTAAAATATCATTGTTAATGTTTATGGTGAATTATTTACCAAAATATTAGAAATTACCATCTTTTTTCCCCAGTTTAATTGTGTATGTAAAGCCAATAACAATTTTTTATTGCTGCCTCTGTCTTCGCTGGGAGATTCACCCTCTCTTTTTGTTCTTGTGACAATTTTTTGGGAGGAGATCCATAATCTTACAGTTGTCATCAGAACAAGAGCAGTTGTAAGTTAATTCGCCCTATACATGTGCGTTATGTTCATTAAAGATTTTATTTTGCATATTCAGGTGATTTTGGCCCATAGACTTCAATGTACAGTACAGTACAGTGATACACACATTTTTGCACACAAAGAACTCTTCTTACTTCGAACTGCTTTCCTCCTCTTGTGCAGTGTAGGAAATAAACTGCTAAAGCATTGATACATGTGCAAAAATGCTTGTAAAATACATGTAAAATACCTATAAAGTGCTTTAAAATCACTGCTCAGGTATGAATGTGCACTAACCTAATTCTTTCAATTTTAGAAACTTTATTTCACTTATGCCACGTACACACGAACGGACTTTGCATCGGGCAAAACTCTGTCTTCCCTTTGGAAATGAGTCCATAACACATTCTTATCATAGGGCCTATCAATTGATGTGTCTTAACCCTAGGTGAGAGTTCCCTAAAGCACCAAGGTGCTCTATGTAATAGAGCCCTACTCTGTGCTTGCTCCAAACCCAGCCATATCTTTAGGTCTCCATGTCGGCACCAGTCAATTATTCGACTCAGTATGGCTGCTTGATAACATTTATATATGTCAGGTATGGCCAACCCACCATATTGTTTAGGAAGGGTCAGCAAGGATCTTCTAATCCTTGGATGTGTCTGTGCCCAGATAAATCCGGTAAACAGTGTATCAATCTTTTTAAAATATTTCCTAGGGATAGCAATGTGTAATGCCTGAAATAAGAATAGAAATGTTGGTAAATATTCATTTTGAGTAGATTACCTTTTCCAAACCAGGAATGGAACCCCTTGTGCCACCTCTCCAGAAGACTCCGAACCCTTTGTAGAAGTGGTGGAAAATTAAGATCAAACATATGTGAGAGGTCTGCTGGGATACGAGTACCCAAGTAATTCAGAGCATGATCTGTCCATTTAAATTTATAGCTGGATTTCAATAATCTCAACATATCTTTAGGCATTGCGATTCCCATAGCCTCTAACTTAGTTAAATTTAGCTTAAAATATGATAAGGAGCCATATATCTCTATTTCAGAATAAAGGTTAGGGAGGGATATCATTGGGTTAGTCAATGAAAATAGCATGTCATCGGCATAAGCCGAGATCTTATACTGGGTTCTTTCAACTGTCAATCCCTGGATATCTTGGTTTAATCGTATCCTACAAAGGAAAGGTTCTAAGGAGAGTGCGAAAAGAAGGGGCGAAAGTGGGCAGCCCTGCCTGGTCCCATTGGTGATCCCAAAAGAGGGAGACAAGACTCCATTTACCTTTACCTGGGCACTTGGTAGAGCATAAATACGTAAAATCCATCAAAGCATATTTTCTCCCACCCCTACATATCACAGAACCGAAAAAATAAACTGCCAGTTAACCCGATCAAAAGCCTTCTCTGCATCTGTCCCAAGAAACACACGGGAGCTTAGATAGATTAGCTACATGTATTAAATTCAAGACCTTAGTAGTATTGTCCTGTGCTTCTCGTGTTGGGACAAATCCCACTTGGTCCAGATGAATCAAGGAGGGCAATTGCGGCTGCAACCGAGTCGCAAGAATTTTTGCAAACAATTTCAAGTCTGAATTTAAAAGGGATATTGGCATATAACTTCCACATTGCATGGGATCTTTACCCTTCTTAGGGATCACCGTAATAAGGGCCTTGAGAGGCTCCAAAGGGAATGGACTCCGGTCACCCAGGCCATTATACATCTTCACTGTAAGGTCCCAGTATAGGCAAGAAGTGTTTATAATATTGGGCTGTAAAGCCATCTGGGCCAGGTGCTTTACCCACTTTCACCCCCTTCACTGCCTCTTGCACCTCCTTTAATTGGTACTTACAATTCCTGTTGTCCTATGGACGTTAGACCAGGCATTCCAATTAACGCTAAATACCTGTCTATTCCTGACTGTGTCGGGGGGTCTTATTGTAAATTATAAAGGGAAGAATAATATTTTCCAAATCTTTGAGCAGTTTGTCTAGGCAATGTAAGCTTTTCCCCTTCCGCTCCAATGATCTTTGGTACATAAATCATCGCCTGTTTTTCCTTCAGAGTTCTAGACAATAATTTGCCACATTTGTTACCAGACTCGTAAACATGTTTATGGCCAATCTGTATTGCCCTTTTTGCTTTATACATTAGTTATTCCGTGACCTGTGATCAGAGGGCCCCGTTCCACGTCTGAGGAGAGAGCATGTTTATGCAGTGATTCTAATCAATGTATATTTCTTAACAAGGATATTAACTTTGCCTCCCTCTCTCGCTTTAGTCTGGCCCCGTGTTTTATCAAGATTCCCTGTATCACTGCCTTATGGGCTTCCCAAATCACTCCAGGGGTACATTTGGGGGTATCATTAACCTGAAAATAGCATGTCACCTCTTTAAGAACCTCTTTCATCACCACAGCGTCTTGTAACAGACTTTCGTTATGTCTCCATGTCGCAGGGCCAAGGCCTCGGCTCCCCGGCATATTGTTCTTCAAAAAAATTGGTGCATGATCTGACCAAGTAATTGCCCCAATAGTGGCTTCTGCCACTAAGTGCAATTGGCAGTGAGAAATAAAGAAGAAATCAATTTGTGAATATGACTTATGTGATGGCGAGTATAAAAGGCGACACTGATCTACCAATCTTGCTCTCTGGAATGTCCAAGTAATCTGTTTCCTTGAACCTGGCAAAACTGACAAAGTACCTATGGAAGTATCCTCCCTAGGTATCAAGGGCATATTAAGGTCCCCTCCTAAGATCAGCTGACCCCCCTTGAACTCCTCAAGTTTGTCTAAGGTATTTCTAAAAAAACAATCCTGTTGTACATTTTATATTTTCTTGTCAGCAGCACACATATACTACCTATAGTGTCTTTGTGTCTTTGGCACCCATAGGACTTCTAGTGTGTTAGTGGCAGCACACAGAGCTCCTATATTTTCTTGTCGGCAGCACATATATACTACCTATAGTGTCTTTGTGTCTTTGGCACCCATAGGACTTCTAGTGTGTTAGTGGCAGCACACAGAGCTCCTATATTTTCTTGTCAGCAGCACACATATACTACCTATAGTGTCTTTGTGTCAGCAGCACCCATAGGACTTCTAGTGTGTTAGTGGCAGCACACAGAGCTCCTATATTTTCTTGTCAGCAGCACACATATACTACCTATAGTGTCTTTGTGTCTTTGGCACCCATAGGACTTCTAGTGTGTTAGTGGCAGCACACAGAGCTCCTATATTTTCATGTCAGCAGCACACATATACTACCTATAGTGTCTTTGTGTCTTTGGCACCCATAGGACTTCTAGTGTGTTAGTGGCAGCACACAGAGCTCCTATATTTTCTTGTCAGCAGCACACATATACTACCTATAGTGTCTTTGTGTCTTTGGCACCCATAGGACTTCTAGTGTGTTAGTGGCAGCACACAGAGCTCCTATATTTTCTTGTCAGCAGCACACATATACTACCTATAGTGTCTTTGTGTCTTTGGCACCCATAGGACTTCTAGTGTGTTAGTGGCAGCACACAGAGCTCCTATATTTTCTTGTCAGCAGCACACATATACTACCTATAGTGTCTTTGTGTCAGCAGCACCCATAGGACTTCTAGTGTGTTAGTGGCAGCACACAGAGCTCCTATATTTTCTTGACAGCAGCACACATATAGTACCTATAGTGTCTTTGTGTCAGCAGCACCCATAGGACTTATAGTGTGTTTGTGGCAGCACACATAGCTCCTATATTTTCTTGTCAGCAGCACACATAGTACCTATAGTGTGTTAGTGTCAGCACCCATAGGACCTACAGTGTGTTGTGAGCACACATAGGAGCTCTATTTTTTATACTATATACACTACCGACTACAATGGCTGGAAGACCGCCAAGGAGAGGCAGACCGTGCAGAGGCAAGAACACAGGGCAGGCAGGCTCTGTTTCTAGAGACAACAGTGCTGGCCATGGACGTGGTCGTGCATCGTCATCAGCACGTGGCCATGGGACGCGGCGTCACATGTCCAACGAGGCAGGATGCCCCCTGGAGGCCAGCTAGAGGCCAGCAGAGCAACTGTATCACACCGCAGAGCTCCGCGGAGCTCCGCCTGTGCAGGGCGCTGCCTCTGCACGTTATCACAAAAGTTCTTTGGTGTGGGCCTTTTTTGAGACGAGTGCATCAGATCGCACCACTGCTATTTGCAATATTTGTCTCAAGCGTATCTCGCGTGGCCAAAACATCAGACGCTTGGGCACCACAAGCATGAGCAGACATATGTCGACCTGCCATGCAGCTCGTTGGCAAGCACACATAAAAGACCCACACCAAAGAACAAAGCGGACCTCTCCTTGCTCCTCATCAGCTGGGATCTCCATCCCCACTATATCTTAAGTCCTCTCTGAAAGCTGCTCTGAGAGGACTGAAGGTGTAGAATTAGGTGTGTCACAACCAAGTACTTGCAGTACACCGACGTCAGATTGTAGCAGGCAAATTTCCCTGCCCCAGCTGCTGGACCGTCGAAAGAAGTATACTCCCAGCCATCCACATGCCCAGCGGTTGAATGCTAGCTTGGCTAAATTGCTAGCACTTCAACTGCTGCCTTTTCAGTTGGTAGACTCGGCCCCCTTCCGTGAGTTTGTTCAATGTGCGGTTCCTCAGTGGCAGGTTCCCAAACGCCACTTTTTCTCACGGAAGGTGATTCCGTCTCTCTACCGGCATGTGGAAGGCAATGTCCATGCCTCGCTGGACAGGGCGGTCAGCGGTAAGGTGCATATTACCGCTGACTCATGGTCCAGCAGGCATGGACAGGGAGGTTATCTTTCTTTTACGGCCCATTGGGTCACTCTATTGGCAGCTGGGAGGGATGCAGGACAAGGTGCAGTAGTGTTGGAGGTTGTTCCGCCACCACGCCTCCAAAATGCTACTACTGGTTGTGACACACCTCTCTCCTCCACCCCCTCCTCTTCTTCTTCCTCCAGTGCTCTGTCCAGCGGTGCTCCGTAGGCGTACAAGGGGCTACGCAGTACGCAGGCAAAAAGATGCTTGCGCTGGTGTGTTTGGGGACAGGAGCCACACTGGGGCAGAGGTTCTGGCAGCTCTGCAGTGGCAGGCTGAGAGGTGGTTGACGCCATGCCAGCTTAAGCCTGGATGGGTCACGTCCTCAACCTGGTGGTGCAATGCGTTCAGGGGCAGCTCACCCATGTGCCCTGTATGGCTCACGTCCTCAACCTGGTGGTGCAGCGGTTCTTGGGCAGGAACCAAGGCTTACAGGATGTCCTGAGGCAGGCCAGTTGAGTATAAATATTTGAGTGGCTATGAGTTTATGGCGGACATGTGTTGTACCTGAATAATAAAGATAATAATAATATGGAGGAACTCAACGTTGGCCATGCTGCAGCGACCGCACACGCAGCAGAGGGCCATCAATGAGTACCTTTGCGACTACGGGACCAGGACAGGGTCAGGGGAGCTTGGCTTTTTTTCCCCACGCCAGTGGAGCATGATCAGGGATGCATTCACTGAACTCTCACCATTTGAGGAGGCCACGAGGATGGTGAGCAGTGACAGTGCCAGGGGGTAAGGTGGCATTAAGATGGAAAATCCATCGAAGTTCGCTTTGTGGGAACCAGCGGTGCTCCGTAGGCGAACAAGGGGCTACGAGAGTTCGCAGGCAAAAAGATGCCTTGCCGTGCTTGCGCAGGTGTGTTTGAGGGACAGGAGCCACATTGGGGCAGAGGTTCTGGCAGCTCAGCAGGGGCAGGCAGAGAGGTGGTTGACGCCATGCCAGCTTAAACCAGGAATGGTGGTTTCTGACAAATGGCACCAACCTCCTCTCCGCCCTGCGACAGGGAAGCTCACCCATGTGCCCTGTATGGCTCCCGTCCTCAACCTGGTGGTCCAGCGGTTCTTGGGCAGGTACCCAGGCTTACTGGATCTCCTGAGGCAGGCCAGGAAAGTCTGTGTGCATTTCCGTTGCAGAGGGAGCAGAGGATGTGACATCTCAGGGAGGCCTTATAATGCCTGTGCTCGGCTGACTGAGGTGCAAAAGGAGCTGAACCTGCCCGAGAACCGCCTGAGCTGTGACATGCCCACCAGGTGGAACTCAACGTTGGCCATGCTGCAGCGACGCACACGCAGCAGAGGGCCATCAATGAGTACCTTTGCGACTACGGCACCAGGACAGGGTCAAGGGAGCTTGGCTTTTTTTCCCCACGCCAGTGGAGCATGATCAGGGATGCATGCACTGGCCTCTCACCATTTGAGGAGGCCACCTGGATGGTGAGCAGTGACAGTGCATGCATTAGTGACACTGTACCTCTTGTCCACCTGTTGGAGCATACGCTGCGTGGGATAATGGACAGGGCACTTGAGGCAGAATAGAGGCAGGAAGAGGAGGACTGCCTTGCCTCTCAAGGACCCCTTTATCCAGACAGTGTTCCTTCTGTCCCACCCACCACACAGGAAGAGGATGAGGATGAGGAGGAGGAGGATTGTTTGAGCATGAAGGTGGAGCCTGGCACTCAGCAGCAGCTGCAGCAGTCTTTTAGGGATGATGCACAGTCCCAACAAACCAGTGGCCTTGTACGTGGCTGGGAGGAGGTGGCTGGCGATCATGTCATCCTCATTGTTTTGCAGAGTACATGGTGCAGGAATACCTAGGGGCAAGGTCAGCCTTGGACACCTTTCCCACCGAAAATCCTCTGGCTTACTGGGTCTTGAGGATGGATCACAGGCCAGAGCTTGCTCAGTATGTAATTGAGCTACTGGCCTGTCCTGCATCCAGCGTTCTTTCCTAACGCACATTCAGTGCTGTTGGAGGATTTGTCACCGATCATAGGGTGCGCCTGTCCACCGACTCGGTTGTTCGACTGACCTTCATAAAAATGAATCAGTGTTGGATCACCACCAGCAACCAGGCACCTGAAGCGGATATAACAGAATAATGTATAATGTCACATCCCTTAAAGACTGCCTATGCTGAGGCTGACTGACTGTCCTGTTATGTACACTGACTATCCTGTTCCTCCTCCTCAATGTTCCATGGCACCACACCAGTGCCTAAGGCACAATTTTTGAGCCCCTGTTGGGGCGTGTAATTACAATTTTTTTTAAATGCTTTGCAACAGGTGTCACTGCTGTGCTCAGAGTACAGTATCTGGGAGGGGTTGCAGTGTTGTGGCACCAGCACCAGTGCCTAATTTTTCAGCCCCTGTTGGGGCGTGTAATTACAATTTTTAGGCAATGCTTTGAGCACAGCAATGAGACCTGTTGCAGAGTACAGTAACTGTGAGGGGTTACAGTCTTGTGGCAGCAGGGCCCATTCCTGCACCCACCAAGAGTAACTGTGAGGGCTTACAGTCTTGTGGCAACACCACCACCACCACACCAAAGGCCCAATTTTTCTGCCCGGTTCAACAGGTGCATGCATTACAAATCTTGATCTAATAACTCACAGCAGGCCCATTCCTGCACCCACCAAGAGTAACTGTGAGGGCACACAACCACCACCACCACCACCACCACCAAAGGCCCAATTTGTCTGCCCTGTTCAACAGGTGCATGCAATTACAAATCTTGATCTAATAACTCACAGCAGGACCCATTCCTGCACCCACCAAGAGTAACTGTGAGGGCCTACAGTCTTGTGGCAACACCGTCCACCACCACCACCACCACCAAAGGCCCAATTTTTCTGCCCGGTTCAACAGGTGCATGCAAGTACAAATCTTGATCTAATAACTCACAGCAGGGCCCATTCCTGTGCCCACCAAGAGTAACTGTGAGGGCTTACAGTGTTGTGGCTACACCAACATCTAATAGGGCAAATTTCTGCAGAGTATATACGGCAGGCCCCTACTTTCAAACATCCAACTTACAGATTCTACTTAAGAACAAACCTACAGTCCGTGTCTTGTTTGCACAGATGTGCAAAGACAGCAAATGTTACAGGGGTGATTTTCAGCCATATGGCGGCCAGGACAAGACATGACAATTAAAGCCGCAAGTGGTTTTAAATGGCTCATTTTTTTTCCTTTTTTTCCTTTACAAATGTCATTTTGTGCAAGGACAGTTCTAAACACGGGAAACACATGCCACTTCACAGGCATACTTTAGACACCCCCCAGGTACCATATTTAAAGGAAAATTTCACTTTTTTTTTTCACTTTATGCATCATTAAAATGACTGCTCCCGAAAAAACGTTAGTTTTTAAAAGTTCTTTTTGCATTGATATATGTCCCCTGGGGCAGGACCCGGGTCCCAAAACCTGTTTTATGACATTAACATGCATATTGGCCGTTGTAATTAGCAATTTTGATTTTGAACGTTCGCATCCATTATAATGAATAGGGTTCGAAAATTTGCGCGAACTTTCGGTCCGTTCGAAGGTTCTGCTGCGAACCAAACCCGGGGGTGTTCGGCTCATCCCTATCTTACTTGAAATAAGAATAGATACGCCCCTTGCCTTCGCAACTGGGTTGGCGGCATGGTATACCCACAAACAATCCCTATTTCTAAGCAGGGGTATGCTGTTATCCCTGAAATGTGTTTCCTGTAGGAATGCTATATCTACACTTGACCTTTTCAGGTCCTGTAGTAGTATACATCGCTTCTCTGGTGTATTCAGTCCTCTGACATTAAGAGATAGTATAGTTAGGGAATCCACCCCCATCGAATTTTGTCAAATCCTGGGGGTAGAGAGAGAGATGGGACACAAAAGGGAGAGGGAGGATATAAAAAATCCACCCCCAAATACAAGACACACACAAACACCTAACTATATCCTCTTGTTGTGGCTGTTAACTTGCAGCCCCATCAAGGGATATCAAAGCAATTTTGCTTTATGCAAATTATTATTAAACCTTTAATCCAATGTAAAGAATTTTAAAGTTCTGATAAGGAAGATGTACGAAAATAAAAAGGGGACTTTGTATTGTTTAGTGACTATGCTTCTGTTTCATCCTTACCTGCTTATCTGCTACTGGACCAGCTTTCTCACCTCCTACCATCAGGAGCTCTTGAGCCTGTTTCATCCACCAGGATGAATGCCTTTGTACCTATCCTGCTGGTTGGTGGTAGTCACGCAACTGCTATAGCAACTGGTCTTTGAGCCTGATCGTAACAGCACATTTGCCATGTAAGATACTATATATTTGATTACTCCAAGACAAAGGGCAGCCAACACATTAGTGCCATTGATATACATGAATGTGGGACCAGAAGGAGCTCCAAAATGTATAAACAGTGATCAAACTATATTCTTATGCCCCGTACACACGGTCGGATTTTCCGACGGAAAATGTCCTATCGGACAAAGTTGTCTGAAATTCCAACCTTGTGTAGGCTCCATCGGACTTTTTCCGTCGGATTTTCTCCTGCTCTCAAATTTTCCGACAACAAATCCTATCTGACTTTTTCCGATCGTGTAGCGAATTCCGACGGACAAAGTGCCACGCATGCTCAGATCACATTACAAGACCAAAGCTATTGGCTACTAGCCTCTACGTAGTCTCGTCGTACGCAACGAACGTCACCACGTTCAGAATGATCGGATTTTCCGACAACTTTGTCAGACCGTGTGTATGCAACACCAGTGTCAGACAAAATCCGTCGGAAAAAATCCGAATTTTGTGGTCGGAATTTCCGACTGTGTGTACGGGGCATTAGAGTCCATCGTATATACAATAACCATAGGTTATTTTTTCAATAACAAGAAGTCATGAACTTCATATTTTCAACAACAGCAAATCATTAAATATAGCAGCCATATCAGCAAATTTAGAAAAGATTTGTGTAAAATGTTTGTATGAGGCATGACATGTATTAAACTGCTTGGCAGAAGATATTTGTAAGGATCATACTCTCCCCCTTGGCAGCCCTACTCTGCCCATAATACATACATAACTAGACACCAGACCACAAAAGTGTAGGAATTCTTGTATTAATTATAATACAGTATATAAGGATATTATATTTTTTAACCATAAATAGGAAAATATGCATAAAGATATGGGTAAAGTTCAAAAGTAACCACCTAACCACTTCAGTCCCGAACCAATTGGCAGCCAAAGGACCAGGCCCCTTTTTGCGATTCGGCACTGCGTGCTTTAATTGACAATTGCACGTGGCTCCCAAACAAAATTGGCATCCTTCTTTTCCCACAAATAAATCTTTCTTTTGGTGGTATTTGATCGCCCCTTTTTTTTATTTTTTGCGCAAAAAAAAAAATAGAGCGACAATTTTGAAAAAAATGCAATGTTTTTTACTTTTTGCTATAATAAATAAAAAATATATAAAAAAACAATTTTTTCCTCAGTTTAGGCCGATACGTTTCTTCTACATATTTTTGGTAAAAAAATAATTTTATTTTTTTGTGCAAAAGTTATAGCGTTTACAAAATAGGGGATAGTTTTATAGCATTTTTATTAATATTTTTTTTTTTTACTAGTAATGGCGGCGATCAGCGATTTTTATTGTGACTGCGACATTATGGCGGACACATCGAACATTTTTGACACATTTTTGGGACCATTGTCATTTATACAGAAATCAGTGCTATTAAAATAGCACTGATTCCTATGTAATTGACAGTGGCAGTAAAGGAGTTAACCACTAGGGGGCGAGGAGGAGTTAGTGTGACATGTTCTGTGTTTTTTTACAATAGGGGGCGTGGCTGACATCTGACGTCACTGATCGGCTGTTCCCGATGACAGGGAACAGCAGATCACTGACAGTCAGTGTAGGAAGCGCAGGCAGAGGTTTGTTTACACAGACCTCTCCCCGTTCTTCAGCTCTGTGACCTGATTGCGGGACACCAGCGGCGATCGGGTCTGCTGGTCCCGCGGCCGTGGTCACGGAGTTCCCGACCGGCAGGCCTCTTAAAGGACCACGTACCTGTACGTGGTTTTGCCTGCCGAAGTACATTGCCTGCCGAAGTACATCGGCATGAGGCGGTCGGGAAGCGGTTAAATTATGTCCTATATTTTTAAATGGAATTGCTCCCAATATATTTTAAATATACCACACTACTCTAAATGTTTTTTGTCATAAAAATTTAATATTTTTCTTGTGTAACCCATTTATCATGGCCCATTGGCATTTATCATATAAAGGTGAGGAAAATATAGATTATGCAGTCGAAATTACTAATGTCTATGTTTATTTTGATTGATTTTTGTAAGTTCATTGCCTAGTAAAAAGGGCTGTTCCTATGATAAATTCTGAAAAAATTCTGTAATTCAATAAACTCTAAGTGATAAAAAAATATACAATTCTGTAATGTCAGAATGGCAATACTGCGGTCTCATGCTCTACCTTCATATACAGTAATCAGCCATATTCTGAAACAACACAAATGAAATAAGGAACATGTATTCTATATACTAAAAATGTAAACAGAACACTGAAATAAACAGAAAGCTGAACACATATGGTAAGGTTATATTTATTTGCTATGTGTCACAAGACGTGATACCCTCATTAAGAAGATGTATTTTATGTCTCTGCATCAATGCTAATGAATATTCTCTGGGTCAACGTATGAACTAACAAATACAATTTGCTATTTTTATTCCTCTATATGATTTGTTGCCTTAAGATATCATTTTATTCTGTTATACTAAATCTATCAAGAATTATTTTGCTTCAAGGAATGTTGATGGTTTCATTGCATTTTAGATGCTGCCTGACATAGTCACCAATCAGAAGTTGCCAAAGAATACAATCTTCTACACTATTTATCTAATGTCAATTCAGTGCTGTTGGAAAAATGTTTATGCAGCAATGTGATAAGATTTTCCTGCACATTGTTCTGATTCTTTTGACACTGCGACTATAAATTCACTTTGACATCTTGGATTAATATGGGATCACTTCCATCTGGACTAGAACCAGAGCTGGGTCATTTATTAAGGTGAAAATTGAAGGTTAATAGGAAGTGCAAGATGTTATGTAGCTACTGATCTTTAAAGCAAAACATCTGCCTTAGAAATTAGAACAAAGATATTTAATTCTAAAGATTCTGTTAGTGAGTTAGGAAACACATCGAGAAACATAGATACAGACAGACACATACACACATAGATGTGTATACAGTATGTATTTAATATAAAAATTAGGACTGAATCTGTCTGGGTTTGGTTCACAAACAATGTCAAAGATCACAGACCCTTGTTGATTTTGTTTTTATTTTTATCTTATGCCCTAAGGCGCCATATTACTATACACTTGTTAGCCATAGGGTTGATTTACTAAAGGCAAATATACAGGGCACTTTGCAAGTGCAGTTGCACTTTGCAAGGGCATTTTTTTCCAGAGCTTGGTAAATGAGGTGAAGCTTCACTTTGCAAAGAATACCCAATATTTTGCAAGGAAAATAAAAAGGCTGCATTATTGCTTGCACATGATTGGATGATGAAAGTTAGCAGAGCTTCCTCTCATTTACTAAGCTTTGGAGCAACTACAGTTGCAAAGTGCACAGACTATTTGTTTTTCAGAAATCAACCCCCATGTTTTTGGAACTCAAATGCCTCGTACACACGAGCGGAAATTCCGCCAGCAAAAGTCAGATGAGAGCATTTGGTCTGAAAATGCGACCATGTGTATGCTCCATAGGCCTTTGGCTGGCGGAATTCCAGCCAGAAAAAGATTGAGAGCATGTTCTCAATTTTCGGTCGGCAAAAATTTCCGATTGGAAATTCCGATCGTCTGTACCAATTCCGACGCGCAAAATTCCTACGCATGCTCGGAAACAATTTCACGCATGCTCGGAAGCATTGAACTTAATTTTCTCGGCTCGTCGTAGTGTTGTACGTCACCACGTTATTGACGGTCGAAAGTTTAGCGAACTTTTGTGTGACCGTGTGTATGCAAGCCAAGCTTGAGCGGAATTCCGTTGGAAAAACCATCCAAGATTTGTCTGATGGAAATTCTGCTCGTGTGTCCACTGCAAAAGAAGGCACATTTGCTTCTCCTCTAATACATTTGTTTCAAATGGCTGTTGATGCAGCTTTAGTCAGGAGTGTACCTTAACCGCTTCCCGACCGCCTAACGCCGATATACGTCGACAAAATGGCACGGGCAGGCAAAATCACGTACCTGTACGTGATCGTGCATGTGCCTGCCTGTGTGTCGCGCGCACGCCGCCAGCGGCGCGCTCGCGACCCGGTCGGGAGCTCCGTGACCACGGCCGCGGGACCAGCGGACCCGATCGCCGCTGGTATCCCGCGATCGGGTTACGGAGCTGAAGAACGGGGAGAGGTTTGTGTAAACAAACCTCTCCCCGCGCTTCCTACACTGCCTGTCATTGATCGGCTGTTCCCTGTCATCGGGAAAGCCAATCAATGACGTCAGACGTACAGCCACGCCCCCTACTGTGAAAAAAAACACAACACGTCACACTGACTCCTCCCCGCCCCCTAGTGGTTAACTCCTTCACTGCCACTGTAATTTACATAGGAATCAGTGCTATTTAAATAGCACTGATTTCTGTATAAATGAAAAATGTCCCAAAAATGTGTCAAAAATTTCCGATGTGTCCGCCATAATGTCGCAGTCACAATAAAAATCGCTGATCGCCGCCATTACTAGTAAAAAAAAAATATTAATAAAAATGCTATAAAACTATCCCCTATTTTGTAAACGCTATAACTTTTGCGCAAACTAATCAATAATCGCTAATTGCGATTTTTTTTACCAAAAATATGTAGAAGAATACGTATCGGCCTAAACTGAGGAAAAAAAAATGTTTTTTTATATATTTTTTGGGGATAGTTATTATAGCAAAAAGTAAAAAATATTGCATTTTTTTCAAAATTGTCGCTCTATTTTTGTTTATAGGGCAAAAAATAAAAACCGCAGGGGCGATCAAATACCACCAAAAGAAAGCTCTATTTGTGGGAAAAAAAAAAGGACGCCAATTTTGTTTGGGAGCCACGTCGCGCAACCGCGCAATTATCAGTTAAAGCGACGCAGTGCCGAATCGCAAAAAGGGGCCTGGTCCTTTGGCTGCCAGTTAGTCCGGGGCTGAAGTGGTTAATAGAGTAATGTTTTGAGTAATCACAAAACATCAGCAAGTGATGTTTACTTCTTAATGGTTTATTTTTCACTTTAAATGATATAAGCACACAGCTTGTGTTTAGATATTTATACTTTAAACTTCTAATAGAAAAGAAAAAAAACAATCTTTATGGAGTATTTCTTTTGTTCTGTAGTGCATATCAACTTAGAACTGAATAAACGCCCATTGTACAAAACTGTGCACACTTTGTGACAATAACCATTGTCACAAGAGTGCCCCCACAAGCTGCTTGCTGTGGGGGTACTCCACAGGAGGGAGGGGCCAGGAGAGCCAAAGAGGGACCCGAGAAGAGCAGGATCCAGGCTGCTCTGTGCAAAACCACTGCACAGAGCAGGTAGGTATAACATGTTTGTTATTTAACCACTTGCCGACCGTGTCACGTAGATAAATTGGGTGAAATGTGCAGCGCTTATGTGATCACATAAACCATAAAAAATAATATAAGTACAAATAAACATGACTAATAAATGATGTGCTCAAAAATACTGCAAGCAGTCCTCTATTATGACATGTGATGTCTATAAATAGAGGAACTTGGATCATGTGTGATGATGGTCCTCAACCACATGTGGATATGATATAGTGACAGTTTTTAACTTCAAATACGTATGATGTAATAACAGTTGATAGTAGATCCACCACCAGAGATACCAAAAGCTGCTTACCAGAGGGATTGTACTCAAATAGGTGTACACCTAGTGAGTCAATCAAGCTTTTTGGTATAATATACCAAGGGGATCAGATGACCAGCTATGACCTCCAGATGGACCTTCAAGCAGGTGTAAGGTATGGATGGACTTAGTAGATATAGACAGTCAGCCCCACCATTAAAAGAAAGAGGAAGGCATATAATGTAACTATGTATGGAAATTTTAATACATGAAAAGCAAAGGAAATACACTCACCTGTTTAGCAGTAAAATCAAGCGCTTGTATAAAAGAAGACAGTAGTCTCAACATATCCCTCTGACGCATTTCGACTTAGAAGTCATCATCTGGGGCCAGGATCTGGGCGCCAGGATCTGATGTGCATTGTGCCATGGTGAACATGCCTTCCCAATATGTGTGCGCATATTTGTGCAGGTGCGGCAATATTGGGATTTTGCTACTGTGCCATGTCTGCAGAAAATTATCTTCCGGCTTGTTCCCTGACACCTGAATAAAACAGTATTTTATGCATAAAAGCCTTGGATAATGTCTGTTGTAAGTGCTGTAGCCTCCCTGGCGGTGTGATTATGTCAGATTTTTGAATCTCAAAGAGGTACATTGTTTTGCATGGAAATTTGGCGTTTTATATTGTAGGCCTGTAATTCTTAGGAATAACTCACTTAAATCTGTCAAAACAAGAGTCTAGTAGACTTCCCAGGTATGATAAAGTTTGAAACACAAAATCATAAATTATAATATAATAAATAACAATAAATAATAAAAAAATAAATATATAATAATAATAAAATTAATTTCCCCCACGATTTACTATCGCTCAATTCTGCAAGTGTTCTAATTCACTACCACTGTTTTCTAGCTGGTCTAAAACTGCTTTTGACATAAAGGGACACTTTTTGGTGGCCATGAACAATCTCAATCTGTTTCCAGGCAGAAAGAACAGTATAAATAATACAAAAGTGCATGCAGGGTACTGAACAAAGCACTAGGGACAAAATGGATGTGAAATAATTTGATACAGTAATGTAATCTATAAGATTACAGCATACTGTATATGTTATGTTTTTTGTACTTTTTGCATTTGCCGCCGGGCTCTGCCCCCATGCATTGTGATGCTCGCAGGGAACGGAGCCCGGAAAACAGAGCATCGGGCAGATAATCCAGCGGAGGACACAGAGAGGGGACATCACAGGATCCTGGTGACAACTTAAGTATGCTGTACCAGGATTCTGCAATGTAATCCCGAGTGTGGCTCGGGGTTACCGCTAATGGTACTGAAATTTAACCCCGAGCCACACTTGTGATTCCTGCCAGGAGGGCTAAGAAACTAAGGGGTGGATTTACTAAAACCGAGTGCAACATTTGATGCAGCTCTGCTTGGTAGCCATTCAGATGCTAACTTCAGCTTGTTCAATTAAGCTTTTAAGCAGAGCTACACCAAATTTTGCTCTCTCTAATTTTAGTAAATCAACCCTTAAATGTCCAGTTAGAATTTGGGTGTACTTTAACACTCTTTGTTTCCTCAAACATTTACACTCTCTTTGCTCAGCTACAGTTGGTTATTGCTTTTCTTTTTTTAATTGCTGAAATGTATTAAGAAAGGCCACAGATTTCACAGTAAGTACAAGCAATGCAGCAGCAACCTCTTAGTGCTGTCATGGAGGGTTGAAGATACTTCAGTTTTGTGGTTGCCTGTCTAGCTTACTTAGGCTGAGGTGGTTACTAGGAACACTCTTCTGCTCTCAGGAAGCCAGCATATACTAAATGTTATAGACATTGACAATTTGTTTTTGACCCTGTCACTATACTAAAGTTTACAAGAAAAGCTGTAAAAGAAGAGTTTACATCTCCAGCACAGCTAAATGCTGATCCATTTTTGAGAAATGGTTCCCTGGAGTCCGCTGAAGAAGTGACACCGGAATGTTGATCTCCGTGGACAACCACAATTCTTATCTGTTCCTTCTGTTTACTTGTCACTACTATTTCCTGTGATGAAATGAGGTTAGCCGGAGGAAATAGTGAGAACTGTGGGGTACCTAGGAGAATCGAAAGTCAGAAGACAGTTTGTCAACAATGGAGCAGTATTCAGCAGCATGGGCAGCAGAAACGGCAAGTATGTACACTTTTTCCTTTTACAGGTAGCTCTTTTCTTGAAAACTAGTATAGCAACTGGGTAATTTAAGGTATTCTGTTTATCCCAAAGCTATTTTTATACTTGCTGAAGTTTATAAAATAAAAGGCATAGAATAGCTTATATTGCATTTCTACACATTGAGAGACCCTGGACCTCATGTTCCTATAAATTAGTTATTTCTGATTTGTAGGGTTTAGAATTTATTTAAGTAATACCTTAGGTTGGGATAGGGGTGTTACACCTTTTTATCTCATGCCTGCAATCTCAGGAGAAGAGACATAAAAGATCCTGGATCTTATAGAGACATAGTAAATCATTTTGTCACTAATCACAATGCATGAAATAATGGCATTATAGATTTGCCTCATTAACATTTTTAAAAAGACCACAGATTTGAATGCCCATTCCTGCAGTATATACTGTATACTAAAAATGGAGCATCAGGTATCATTGTTATAAGCAATAATAACTTTGGTATCATTAACCCCTTCCCCACAGTTATACTGTGGCAGGATGTCTCCCCTGCATGAGCCGTTGTAGCTGTACGTCGGCTCTTTAAGATGCTTTTGCAAGTGCGCGTGCCTCCGGAGCGATCGCTCGTGACAGAGCGAGAACTGGATTCTGTGTGTGTAAACACACAAATCCCGGTTCTCTCAAGGGAGAGGAGACAGATTGTGTGCTCCTACTTAGTAGGAACACTGATCGGTCTCCTCCCCTAGTCATTCCCATCCCCCTACAGTTAGAACACACCTAGGGAGCACTGTTAACTCCTTGATCGCCCCCTAGTGTTAACCCCTTCCCTGCCAATGACATTTTTACAGTAATCAGTCACTATTTTTAGCTCTGATCACTGTATAAATGTCACTGGTCAAAAAAAGTGTCAAAAGTTCCCAATCTGTATGCCCCAATGTCGCAGTCACAATAAAAATCGATGATCGATGATTACTAGTAAAATCGATGATTACTAGTAAAAATAATAATAATAATAAAAATGCTATAAATCTATCCCCTATTTTTTAGACGCTATAACTATAACAAAAAAATAGAATTTTCTATTCATTTCTGTACCATGGCAATGGCCGCCAGGACAAATAGTGGGGGAATCTCCCCATCAGGGGCACAGACAGCAGTACTCAACAAGGGTTCTGACTCATCCCCTTCTATGTTTATTCTTTTGAGAAATAGGTTTTCTTATATAGTGAACCAATTGAGTATTTATTTTCTATGATTACTAAATATATTTCAGGGCAAAGCACAGTATACCGGTAATTTGTACATAAAATAACAGTAAAACTGTGTATTCGTTTGTACCATTTACTTTAGACAATTAATAAAAAAAAGCCAGATAATAAAGACAAGCAGTCTACAGACCCTGTTTATGTAATATGTATATTTTTACATGTTTTCATTTTGAATCAAAACTGTGTTTGTGTACTCATCTGGTAATTAATTCTAAAATTATTTTCTTGTAAGTGCCAGATTTGTATTGCTATCTGATTAATTAAAGTGTGGTATGAAGATTTATGTGTTAATATGCTTACACCTGCTTTTCCAATAATGAAAAATAAAACTAATTTTGCTAACTGTTTCTGTAGTAGAGCTCAAGAAAGCTTTTTTTATTTTTTTTATTTATTTTTTGTTTTGTGTACAAGATGGGTGTAAACACTGCCTAGTGAATGAAATGAGTTTATGGTCACATTAATAACCTAAGCATGTTCTCGCAAAAGTCTTGTTGTTGTTTCCGTTGCAAATGATCAAGTATTTAAAGCCTCTACTCATTCACACCAGTCATGTTGTGATTAGGGATGAGCCAAATGTCAACATTGGGGGTTCGCCTGTTCGTCGAACAGCAAACAATATTCAGTGTTCATGGCAAATTCGAAAGCCACCAGAACACCGTTAAAGTCTATGGGACACTAACATGGAAAAGAAAAATTCTAATTTTAAAGGCTTATATGCAAGTTATTGTCATAAAAAGTGTTTGGGGACCTGGGTCCTGCCCCAGGGGACATGTATCATTGCAAAATATTTTTTTAAAAACTGAAGTTTTTTTCTGGAGCAGTGATTTTTTTAATGCTTAAAGTGAAACAATAAAAATGAAATGTTCCTTTAAATATCGTGCCTGGGGGGTGTCTATAGTATGCCTATAAAGTGGCACATTTTTCCCGTGTTTAGAACAGTACCGCAGAAAAATAATTTCTAAAGGAAATAAGCATAGGATCCCCTCCAGTCCATTACCAGGCCCTTTGAGTCTGGTATGAATATTTAGGGGAACCCCGAACCAAAATAAAAAAAATTGCGTGAGAGTCCTCCTAAAATCCATACCAGGCCCATCAGGTCTGGTATGGATTTTAAGGGGAACCATGTGGCAAAATGTAAAAAAAATGGCGTAGGGGTCCCCCCAAAATCCATACCAGACCCTTATCCGAGCATGCAACCTGGCAGGCCACAGGAAAAGAGGGGGGAGGAGAGAGCGCCCCCCCTCCTGAACCGTACCAGGCCACATGCCCTCAACATGGGGAGGGTGCTTTGGGGTAGCCCCCCAAAGCACCTTGTCCCCATGTTGATGGGGACAAGGGCCTCATCCCCACAACCCTTGCCTGGTGGTTGTGGGGGTATGCGGGTGGGGGGCATATCAGAATCTAGAAGCCCCCTTTAACCATGGAAACCCCAGATCCTGGCCTCCCCCTGTGTGAATTGATAATGGGGTACGATGTACCCCTACCATTTCACAAAAAAAGTGTCAAAATGGTAACAAAGACAAGAGACAGCTTGGAGTAAGTCCTTTATTAAAAAATAAAAATATCCCATGATGTAAGTTCACGCTGCCTGAGGGACCAAAATAAAAAAAAGCCGCTGCAACCGATCCGATTCCATGGGGGGCTCCTGCCGAATGATGTGTCTTCTCTTCTCCAGTGATGTAAACGGGTGACTCAGCCCCCTCTGACGCCACGGGGAAGCCATGGTCAAGCCCCCATGGCATCAGAAGGGGACAGGGTCACCCGGTTACATCACTGGGTGGCCTCGCCCTCAGTTATATAAGAACGCGTCACTCGGTTGCAGGTTTTTTTCCGTCAATTGGGCGGCGTGAACTTACATCGTGGGAGATTTTTTTTATCAATAGAGGACTTGTCCCAAGCTGTCTCTTGTCTTTTTTACCATTTTGACACTTTTTTTGTGAAATGGTACCCCGTTACCAATTCACACAGGGGGGGGGATCTGGCGGTCCCCATGTTGAGGGCATGTGGCCTGGTATGGTTCAGGAGGGGGGCCACTCTCTCGTCCACCCTCTTTTCCTGCGGCCTGCCAGATTGCGTGCTCGGATAAGGGTCTGGTATGGATTTTGGGGGGGACCCCTATGCCATTTTTTTTTTAATTTTGGCGCAGGGTTCCCCTTAAAATCCATACCAGACCTGAAGGGCCTAGTATGGAATTTAGGGGGACCCCACACAATTTTTGTTTTTTTAATTTTGGTTTGAGGTTCCCCTTTATGTTCATACCAGACCCAAAGGGCCTGTTAATGGACTGAGGTGGATCCCATGCTCTTTTTTTCAATGAGTTTCATCTATATTGCCAAGACCCGACAATTCATTACAGCCGTGATCAGTTTTAAATGACAATTTTTCCTTTAGAAATGTAATTTTGCTGTAGTATTGTTCTAAACATGGGAAAAATGTGCCATTTTGCAGGCATATTATAGACACTTCCTAGGCACCACATTTACAGGAATATTTCATTTTTATTGTTTCACTTTAAGCATTAAAAAAATCACTGCTCTTGAAAAAACTTCTGTTCTTAAATTTTTTTTTAGCATTGATACATGTCCACTGGGGCAGGACCCAGGTCCCCAAACACTTTTTATGACAATAACTTGCATACAGTATAAGCCTTTAAAATTAGCATTATATAAATTTTGATTATTCATGTTCATGTCCCATAGACTTTAACGGTGTTCGTGTGTTGTGCCAAATTTTCTGCCTGTCCACATGTTCTGCTGCGAACTGAACAGGAGCGTGTTCGGCTCACTCCTTGTTCTGATCACTTGAATTCTACATTTTTTTCCTGCAAGTAATTTTGTATTAAAAACAAACACAGCTTCATTGTATTTAAAGCAGAGTTTATTTCTAAAATAAAACTTTTCAGTATTTTTATCCCCCTCCTTCCACTTTTTAAAGAAGCTGTCCTTTCTTTAACTAATATTTTAAAGCGGAGTTCCACCCTAAAGTGGAACTTCCGCTCATTGGAAACCCTCCCCCCCTCCGGTGCCACAGTTGGCACCTCTCAGGGGGGAGGGGGGTGCAGATACCTGTCTAAGACCACTGTCTAAGACTCCCACGGGAGTCTATGCCTCTTCCTGTCCCGCCGCGCTGTCTGCTGGGACACACACAGGTCCCAGAGAAAGCACGGAGCATTTTCATTGCGCTGCGCGACTCACGCATGCGCAGTAGGGAACGGGGAAGTGAAGCCGCAATGCTTCACTTCCTGATTCCCTCAATGAGAATGGTGGCGGCAGCCGCCGAGAACCGAACGATTTCTCGGCTTCGGCTGCCGACATCGCTGGACCCTGGGACAGGTAAGTGTCCACTTATTAAAAGTCAGCAGCTGCAGTATTTGTAGCTGCTGGCTTTTAATATTTTTTTTTAGGTGCAATCCCTCTTTAATTTACTTTTTTTATCTTCTTTTGCTGCTGTAGCTGCCCCCTGAATCCAATTGTTTCTAGGCGACAGGTATGACAGTCTCCTGGGATACCAAGGTCACATACCCCAGGAGGCATTACATTCCACCTCAGTATACTCATTTTAATAAAATAAAACTATTCTAAGGCATATCCTTTACTACACGCAGCTAACCTCAAAGTGATATTAAAGTTTTTTTTTTCTAAATAATAAACATGTTATACTTACCTGCTCTGTGTAGTGGCTTTTGCACAGAGAAGCTTGGATCCTCCTCTTCTTGGGTCCCTCACTGGCACTCCTGGCCCCTCCCTCTTTCTGGGTGCCCCCACAGCAAGCAGCTTGCTATGGGGGCTCCCAAGCAGGCACGCTCCTGAGCTGATGCTCGGTGTGTCCATTCACACATGTAGCCATGGCTCGACTCCGCTCCCTCCCTCTTCTGATTGGTTCACTGGCTGTGATTTACAGAAGTGTGAGCCAATGGCTTCTGCTGCTACCAAAATCCAATCAGGAGTGCGAGTCCCCAGACAGCCAAGGCTCTTGTGGACATTGCTGGATTGAGAGGGGGCTCAGGTAAGAATGAGGTGGGGCTGGGGTGGCTGCTGCACACAGAAGGTTTTCTTACCTTTGTGCATAGAATGCATGAAGATTAAAAACCTTGTGCCTTTACAACCACTTTAACAAAGAATGTGCTGAACTTAGAATGCAGTAATCAGGAGTAAGAAATGTAAAACACAGTGAGGGGAATTTATCAAAACTGGTGCAGTCAGAATCTGAAACAGCTGTGCATGGCAACCAATCATCTTCTATCTTTAGCTTATTCAGCTTTAAAAATTAAAGCTATGAGCTGATTGGTCACCATGCACAGGGCTCATTCAGACAGGCGCTGAGACAGGTCCTGTATGCTGAGCCACTTTTTGCTGTATCTGCATTCACCAGAGAGATTCACCTATAGAAGTGAGTCCACAGATCTGCATGCAGACAGTGTGCTTTTGGATACATGCATTCCTTCCTGTCTGCATGTCAAATTTTGACATGCAGGACACAATGCATCCCCACGCGGTACACAGCCATCACACTGGGCATGGATAGATAATGCTCCATGTGAATGAGGCCTAATTGTCATGTGGACCAAATAGCAGGAAAGAGGAGATGTTAGGTAATTAAAAGAGAAGTATGGGAATTGTATTTATGAATCATACTTACGTAGGTAGATGCTGCATCTGCCCGCTGCCGGCTCCAAGGCGGAGAACCAAGTAATCAAACAGATGATCACTCAGTCCTCAGTGCTCCCTAAGCAGAGAGCTGGTTGCTGTCAGTCTCTGGCTCTCTACTTTGCCCCCCCTCCCCCTGGTGCTAATTGAAACACTGGGTGGTGGAGGGTGTGGGAGTGGCCAGCTCAGGCTCTCAGCGGCTTGCTGAGAGGCTGAGCTGGGTGTCGGTCCAGGCATGTGAGTGGATCCCAACCATATGGTTGTGATCTTTCCCCAGCCTGGACCGACTCTGTGACATCACCCGACAGCAGGCTTAAGCCCGTTGTCAGCTGAAAACAGGTCACAGGAGTGCAAAACAATCTGCACTGCTGTGATCAACAGGAAAAGTACAACCAAACAGGCTTTGGTTGTACTTCTCCATTAATAAATCTATCACACAACCTGTCTCTTTGCTACTGTTTGGCAATACTTGCGACAATTGATAAATGTCCCTGTTTATGTTGCAGGCTCTTCCTCAGCCCAGGCTTTAGAACCAGGCTCCCAGAAGCTGGAAGGTCCTTCAGGCACCTTCTTTCCTAGTTCAGGGGGCCTCCATGATCCTCATCTCATAGTCCAGGGCCTCCAGACACCTGCTTCCCTAGTCCAGGGCCTACAGACACCCCATCTCCTAATCTGGGACCTCCAGGCAACCCCTCTCCTGGTCCAGTATCTCCACTGTACCCCCCCCTATCCAGGGCCTTTGTCATACCAAGCACCATTTCCTAGTCAATGGCCTCCTCTGCAGCCACCCCCCCCCCCCCCCCAGTCCAGGGTCTCCTTTGTACATATTTTCTAGTCCAAGGCCTCCTTTACAGCCATCGCAAAGAGCCTTATCTGCACCCTGCTCTCCGAATCCAGGTCCTTTATCAACCCTACTGTTCAAGTCCAGGGCCTCTGGTGTACTCCCCTCCTAGTCCAGGGCCACCTGTGTACCCCCTCCTAGGCCACGGCCACCTGTGTACCCCCCCCCACTCCAGCACCTCCTCTGCACCCCCCAGTCAAGGGCCTCCTCTGGATCCCCCCAGTCCAGGGCCTCCTATGCACCCCCCCAGCCCAGGACCTCTTCTGCATCCCCCAAGTCCAGGGTTTCCTCTGCACTCTCCCAGGTCAGGGCCTCCTCTGCACCCATCCCCAAGCCAAGGACCTCCTCTGCATGCCCCCAAATCCAGGGGCTCCTCTGCACCCCCCAGGTCAGGGCCTCCTTTGCACCCCCCAGCCCAGGACCTCCTCCGCACTCCCCAGCCCAAGGCCTCCTCCGCACCCCCATCAGTCCAGGGCCTCCTCTAGCCCTCCAGTCCAGGGCCTCGTCTTCACCCCCTTAGCCCAGGGCCTTCACTGCACCCCCCAGTCCAGGGCCTCCTCCGCACCCCCCCAGTCCAGGGCCTTCTTTAAAGCCTCCCCTTCTCTGGAATGCCTCACGCAGAAGACCTTCCTGTCTATTACACTTGATTGGGCAGCAGTGCCACCCTGAGAGCAGCAGCTCCTAGTGTAGGTGGGGCAGAACCCCTGGCGGCGCCCCCTAGATGCATTACCTGGGGCAGGCACCCCCCTGCCCCCCCCTAGTTTTGGCCCTGGGTGGTAATAACTAACCCAAGTTTCTCATAGCTTAGACATGGTATTGGTTAGTTTTGCAGCCAACTATTTATTTACCATTGTCAAAAATATCTTTGTCTTTACATCTGCCGACCCCAGCCAAAGCATCCCAGTGAAGATTTTGATTATTATTATGAACTAATTGGGGAAAAGGGTGTGGCCAGTGGTTAACCCCCTGACTACCTCAAAAAAAGGCCAAAGCCTATATATTTAATCAGGATCAGAAGGGAAGCAGGTATTCGCAACACAGTTTATAAATGTATTTATTGGTCAGCTAGCAAAACAAGCACTGTCCTCAATGCAAAACAAACGTGTAATAACTTCTTGTTAGTGCATAACATAGGCAAACCGCTCTCTTCTCTTCATGCACCACCACTACGACATTGTCTCTTTGACACCACCTGCTTATAAGACAGGGCTGAAGGGGAACTATTTGCTATCCCAATTTCAACCCCTCTTAAATTAGCCCCAGGCTGACTACCCAATATAAACACTCTCCGGCCACTTTATTAGGTACACCTATTACATTGCTTGGTAACATAAATTGCTAATCAGCCAATCACATGGCAGTAACTCAATGCATTTAGGCATTTAGATGTGGGGAAGACAACTTGCTGAAGTTCAAACCGAGCATCAGAATGGGGAAGAAAGGGGATTTTAGTGACTTTTAATTAATTAAAGATTGCTAATTGATTGGATTGCTTAAGAGATTCTAAGCTTTATTTTTTGGGTAGTAAACTAGAATAGAGTTTTTGTGATAAATAAATATATTGAGTAAAGGAAAAAAGGCAAATACTTTACATTTTAATAGATCGTAATAATTAGATTAATGGTTTCTATAGATGTAATAAGTCTTCCTTAGTGGCTCATTATGCATTAATTGTTATTCTATATATGCATACGGCTTCCTGCTTAATTAATTTAGGAGTTTGACCTTCCTTAATTGCTAATTATTTTTTTATTTAAGGACTTGCCTTCATTTTCCATCGTCCTTATGCTCAACAATTGTTTCCATGTCAAAAATTTGGATTAGAGTCTGAAATAAATGGTTTAATTATAAACATAATACTTCATCTTAATGAAACTTCCATCACCTGCTATTAGCAAGATAGGAGGTTATCTTTTGGAATATCAAACTAGAATCCAATTATTAAGACAATTTTATAATGAGGCTTTGCTTTTCGGATACAAATAATGTTTTTAAGCACATACATGTATATACTATAGTAATTCTGGAATGTTCATTTCTTGCAGGTATATATTTGAAAAATATTAATTTTTAAGGGTTTGAAAAAAACTGTCTGCCAACACATTGGTACATCTATACTAGGAACAATTCAGCACAGGGTTCCTCACACTAGACTGTTATGGTTATAGTTTATATGTTTCCAGACCATGCAAATTGAAGTATTTACATATTCTAAACATATTCTATATTCCATTCTAAACAAGCACTCTCATCAATGAGTCATCAATCACAACTCTATCTACAGATATAGAAAATGTATACTAAAATTTCATAACACATGCATTAAAATCACAGTTCGTCCACCAGTTTTGTTCTGCGGAGAGCTGAATCTTTGCTGTAAGCAAAAAGCTTGTATTTCTAAACTGTTAACCCCACTTCAGAGTTATTATTTTTACGAATTAAGTTCTCTACAGTACAAATAGCTAGAGAGGTTGTGTTCACTTCACTGCTTGCTAAGAATATGTAAATACTATGTCTATGTCTGCACACCAGTGCATTTTAAATATAGGGGGCAGACTGTATTCCGGAACAATGTTTCCAAGTTACCTATTTTTTTTAGCCAACATCTTATAATATAATGCTTGAGGGACTCTTTACAAATGCCCTTGAAACAGAGAAACTTCTAAACACGCACACTCTGTGTGGGTGCTACATTCAAATATCCCAAAAAAGGTGTGGGTAAAATGTAAGCATAAATTAAAAATCCCACCTAAAAATTCAGTTTTACCTTTAGTATAACATATACCTTATACCTTATATACCTATATGCATTATAATAATATTCAAACCCAACACCAAGTGCTAACCTCCTAAGTGTGCTTTACTTCATTATGAACAAAGCATGGGAATGTTTGACCATTCTTTCATAAGCGCATTTGTGAGGTCAGACCCTGGTGTTGGACAGGGAAGGCCTGGCTCGCAGTCTCCACTAATTCATTCCAAACGTGTTATATTGGGTGGAGGTTAGGACTCTGTGCAGGCCAGTCAAGTTCCTCCACCCGTCATCCATGGCTTTATGGACCTTGCTTTGTGCACTGGTCCAAATTATTTGGTGGAGGGGGGATTATGGTGTGGGGTTGTTTTTCAGGGGTTGGGCTTTGCCCTTTAGTTCCAGTGAAGGAAACTCTTAAGGTGTCAGCATACCAAGACATTTTGGACAATTTCATACTCCCAACTTTGTGGGAACAGTTTAGGGATGGCCCCATCCTGTTCCAACATGACTGCGCACCAGTGCACAAAGCAAGGTCCATAAAGACATAGATGAGCGAGTTTGGGGTGGAGGAACTTGACTGGCTTGCACAGTTCCTCCACCCCAAACTAGCTCATCCATAGGCAGTCATTATGGAACAAGAAGAGGCCACCCCCAAACTGTTCCCACAAAGTTGGGAGCATAAAATTGTCCAAAATGTCTTGGTATGCTGACACTTTAAGAGTTCCCTTCACTGGAACTCTTGCTTTCCACTTTTGCTGCCAAAGCGGGATAACACCTACTTTATATTAGTTGCATGGTCCATTCACATAGCATAGCTTGAAAAATATAAAAAAAAATGCAACTTACAATTGTAGATGCTCTGTTCTGAACCCCCTGCAATGAAAAAAAATGATGTAGTGTATATTTGTTTATGAGGGGCCTGGGCAGCTTTGTTTGCCATAATTAACTCAGTCAGTACTGTGCAGACAGATCCTTATTTTCCTGATAAACAAATAAAATGTAGGAAATACTAAAAAAAATGACATGTTGTGTAAATGGGAACACATAACAGACATATAGTGTTTTTTTTTTTTTTATATTGCATTTTTTATTAGTTTTTGCAAAAAAAGAAAACACAGTGCACATGAAAAAACTTATGTAACAAAAAGTATGTCAGACAGATGAAATGTTCAAAATAACATTGAACCAAAGGTATCTGTAGGTTATACAAAAGTGTAGTCAACATGCTAACAAATCAAATCACCATATAGAGGTCATACATAGTCACTAGCATAGGAGCGTGTGAAGTCAGGAAACTCTTATGAAAGACCATGCAGGTTGGATCAAACAGGAGAAACATATATGAAGACATGTTAAACAGCAGAAAAGAGAAAGGAATGGGACTTTGAGTGAGGCAGGTCACTGAATGGATACCTTATTCAAATCATTTATAAAAATAATTATTAATAATAACAAGTTACGTTATAGAGAATGTCAATCTGTAAATATAGGACACAATATACTGATACACTTGTAAGAATATATAATTTACAAATGGATAAAGCTGCGCCAAAAAATTAATAACACATAGATGAAACGAAAAAAGCACAAATAACCAGATAATTAATGTGCAAAAAAAGAAAAATGAAGTGCATACACAACGTAACTATAGAAGAATACACAGAATGTAATAAATAAAGTCCAGTGAGGACCACATTAGTCCTGATTATATGTCTTCTTTAGTAAAAAGCCTGGTTGTATATAGTGGGCAGACTTGTAGTTTTGTGGCATATAAAGCACCGCTGTGACAAGCATGCAAGAGTTCTGTGCAATCCCATCCACCTTTTGAATTTGGCGCTTACCAGATGGCTAATAATAAAAGGCACTGCCTATGAAGCCTGCAACTTCCCGGGTAGGAGGTGACTGATAGGGCCGATCAAATCAGGGACAACCACTCCAAAGAAAAGAGGGACTTCCACAACCTCCGCTCCGCTCAAGGACATCCAACTGGTTATCTTGCCGGGACCCTCCTCATAGTGGGAACGGCGAATAGCGGAGGAGGAGGGTCCCGGCAAGATAACCAGTTGGATGTCCTTGAGCGGAGCGGAGGTTGTTGAAGTCCCTCTTTTCTTTGGAGTGGTTGTCCCTGATTTGATCGGCCCTATCAGTCACCTCCTACCCGGGAAGTTGCAGGCTTCATAGGCAGTGCCTTTTATTATTAGCCATCTGGTAAGCGCCAAATTCAAAAGGTGGATGGGATTGCACAGAACTCTTGCATGCTTGTCACAGCGGTGCTTTATATGCCACAAAACTACAAGTCTGCCCACTATATACAACCAGGCTTTTTACTAAAGAAGACATATAATCAGGACTAATGTGGTCCTCACTGGACTTTATTTATTACATTCTGTGTATTCTTCTATAGTTACGTTGTGTATGCACTTCATTTTCCTTTTTTTGCACATTAATTATCTGGTTATTTGTGCTTTTTTCGTTTCATCTATGTGTTATTAATTTTTTGGCGCAGCTTTATCCATTTGTATATTTTGTGTGTGAGTATCCCACTTCTAGCAGCAGCCTTTTAGGTTAGGATTTTATTAATTTTTCCCTTAATATTTTTTAGCGCGGTTTATTTGTTTTTATTTTAAGAATATATAATTGTTATACAGAATAAGATAAAACATAATCAGCATTACAGTTACATAAAAACACTCATCCATTCATAAAAACTCGATGCACATTTCATGGATCATGCCAATCATCAGGATTAAAATGCTCTCAAATTAAATCAATATTATCTATAAATAGAGGATATCCTTTAAATGGGGAACAATCTCTCAAAATAAAGGTGTGTAACTTACAATATGGCCCAAAGGTGGTGGCCAACCTTGGATCCAAGGGAAGACAGGGGACAAGGCTGATCATCTCCCCCGAGGCTGAGGTGGGAGTCCCATACAAACCAGAGACAGCAAACAGGTGAAGGCCAGGCGACCATGTCACGACCATGTGAATCTATGTATGTTTAACAGTCCACACTGCTCTGCAAGAGTATGAAAATAAAACCATGTGAAATAAAACAGTTGAGTTTAATAGGGCTATGGGTCTATAGTTATCGGGTAGGGAAGGGTCTTTACTGGATTTAGGGATAACGGAGATATAAGAGTGTGTGAACTGTGAATGTGGAGATTGTCCTTTAACCACTTGCCTACAGGGCACTTACACCCCCTTCCTGTCCAGGCCATTTTTCAGCTTTCAGCGCTGTCGCACTTTGAATGACAATTGCGCGGTCATGCTTCTCTGTACCCAGATTACATTTTTATAATTTTCTTCACACAAATAGAGCTTTGTTTTGGTGGCATTTAATCACTGCTGGGTTTTTTTATTTTTTACAAAAAAAAAGATCTAAATATTTTTTTTTTTTACTGCTGCACTTATGGGCACTGATAGGTGGCACTGATGGGCACTGTTAGGTGGCACTTATGGGCACTGATAGGTGGCACAGATAGGCAGTACTGATGGGCACTGATGGGCATTGATGGGTGGCACTGATGGGCGACAATGATGGGCATTGATGGACAGCAGTGATGGGCAGTGATGGGCAGCACTGATAGGCGGGACTGATAGCCAGCAAGGACTGGCATCACTAATGGGCACTGATTGGTGGCACTTGTGGGCAGTGGTGGGAACTGATAAATGGCAGTTGCAGGCATTGATTTCTGGCACTGGTGGGTACTCATCGCTGGCACTGATTTGTGGCACTGGTGTCGCTATTGTAATCAGGGCACTGATGATCAGTGCCCTGATTACATGTGTATATGGCTCCTGTGAGGAGATGCCGCTGATCGGCTCTCCTCATCACACACTCTGTCAGTGTGAGACGAGGAGTGCCGATTACCAGCATCTCCATGTTTACATGTGACCAATTGTGATTGGACAGCCGATCACATGGTTAAAGAGCCGCGCACACTGCTCTTTACAGACATCAGGGTCACACCGTGTCCTAGCAACATGGCACGGCCGCGATTGCCACGATGCACGCCCCCGCGGACGCGTGAGAGCACCTATTCTGGGACGCCATCATATGATGTTGTCCCAGAATGAGAACAGCCCCACCGTCATTTGACGGTCGGCAGGCCGCAACTAGTTAAATAAAGTACCGTATAAATCCAACATATGGAGGGCCAGAATGTCTAAGAAAGTTTTATAGTAGAAATAAGGGAGTCCATCTTTGAAAGTTCCTCAATAGATATAGCTGCATTTAATTTGACTAGATCAGAGGAGGACAAATTTGGTAAAAACATTTTCTTGTGTAAATATAAAATGTTTTTTTTAGGGGTTAGTCAGTTGTAAATTTTACAATAAAGGGTTCCAAAAGTCTTAGCCATAGTAAGGGGGCAGTAGGTCCTGGTTCCATCCGCCTTTAAAAGGAAATCAGGAAAGGAGTGGAAAGGTCGGGCGTAATTCATTTACTAGCATCCTATGGGGCTTATTAGAGAATTCATAGAATTTTTGTTTTTCCCATTTAGCAGTCCTACTTAGGGCTAAAAATTTTCATTGTTCCTGAAGGGATGTGACTTTACGTAAACTTGACACTGTGGGTTTACACAGAAGCCGATGCTCTGCCTCTCGTAAGTCAGCCAATAAGTCTAGCCTTATCTTTCTTCAGGCGGGAGCCCTCCGTGATACAAACGCCACAAAAGTAGGACTTATGTGCCTCCCACAGAGTAGATAAGTCCTGAACAGAGCCCACATTCAATTGGAAAAATTCCTCTAACTCCTTAGCTAATTTAGTTCGGGTGGCCTGTGACTGTAAAAGGTGATTGTTAAGGCGCTAGTGGCATGTCCTAGGAGAGGTCTGGGACAAAATAACATCCAGTGTGATAGGGTCATGGTCCGACCATGTGATGGGAGAGATGTCAGATTCAACAATATGGGGGAAAAGCAGGGCCGAGATAAAAAAGTTATCCAGTCTGGAGTACATTTTATGGACCATGGAGTAGAAAGTGAATTTTTTAGTGGAGGGGTGCCTAATCCTCCACGAGTCAAACAGTTGATGAGATCTAATACATTTGTGGAAAGAATTTGCTTGAGAGGAGACCTTCCGTGAGGGGGTATCCCGAAATAGAGTCTGCCTATCTCTAGTGGGGGACATGACCAGATTGAAATCACCACCGACAATCCTAAAAGGTTGGGAGTGGT
Source organism: Lithobates sylvaticus (assembly GCA_028564925.1). Taxonomy (NCBI): domain Eukaryota; kingdom Metazoa; phylum Chordata; class Amphibia; order Anura; family Ranidae; genus Lithobates; species Lithobates sylvaticus. The sequence continues at coordinate 402,378,246 of CM053027.1, forward strand.
AATGAGTAGACTCAAAAATCTCATTAAGAAAGTAAATTTGCCCAGAGTTAGGAGCATATATATTAACCAAGGTAAAGGAGGAGGACATGTAATCACAAACCAGGATAATAAACCTTCCGTGAAGGGTCAGTATGTGCAGTTTTGTCCCTAATAAGGCAGGATTTTTAATTAGAATTGCAACTCCAGCCTTACCTGTGGAATCAGAGGCAAGGTAGGAGGAGTGGAAGTATTTTGAAGAAAACTTCAGTGAACCTCCAGCACGAAAGTGCATCTTCTGGAGAATGACCACATCCGCCCCTGAAGATCTGAACTCTTTCAAAGTCAACCACAGCTTTTGTATAGAGTTCAGCCCTTTTACATTATAGGACAAAATATGTAACGCCATGTTGACCCATCAGCATTGAAAGCAAACTTAGGCATGTAAAACATAGAAGAGGATCTAAAATAAAGAAAAAAAAAAAATATATATATATATGTAAGACAAAGGAAACATACTTGGATGAGTGTAAAGGCATGTAGATCTCAGTAGCAAAAAAGTAAAACATGACATTAACCTACAAATACAAATGCACAAAGCGAGGGAACACAAGAATATACTTTGAAAAACACCACACAGACATCAGGTGACCTTGTTTACCGCTTTAGCTCTTTCTCCTTGTAACATGCACTCTCTACCACTCCTTTTGACAGCTCTGTCCTCTATTTTCAAACTATCTCTCCTTCACCCCTCTCCTCCCCCCACAGCATATATATATCACCCTCACTTCTGTCCTCTCCTTATTACTGCACCCACCAACTCCTGCTAATTCTAAATCCACACACACTAAAAATCTCCAAGACCCTGGGGCATGTCCCTTCATATAAATTCCATTCCCATATTACCTCCCTCACCCTCCTGCTTCTCCTAACCTCTGGAGATATATCCCCAAACCCTGGGCCTCCTTCATTTAACTGTACCCCATGCACCCATCACCCTGCACCCTCTGGCTGCAGCCGCAATGCACACAATCTAGTTCCCATTTCTATTCTTCCCAAGACCAGACTCCCCTTCTCTTGTGCCCTTTGGAAATCCCGCTCTTTCTGCAACAAACTCACCTCTCTTCATGACGTCTGTATCGCCAACTCATTTAACCTACTTTCCATTACCGAAACCTGGCTCCACGAATCCGACACTGCGTCTTTTGCTGCCCTATCCCATGGTGGTCTTCTCTGGACTCACTCCCCCAGATCCAATGGAAGTAAGGGAGGAGGTGTCAGAATCCTTCTAGCCCCACATAGCACCTTTCAGGTATTTCAGCCATCTCCCTCTCTGTCACTCTCCTCTTTCGAAGCACACTGCATTCGTCTTTTCACTCCAATTTCTCTAAGGATAGCTGTGATCTACAGGCCCCCTGGACCAGTATCAACCTTTCTTGATGACTTCTCTGCCTGGCTACCCTACTTTCTTTCCTCTGAAATCCCCACAATCATTCTCGGGGACTTTAACATCCCTATTAATACTAACACTCCTGCCCCTTCCAAACTTCTCAGCCTAACCTCCTCCTTTGACCTGAAGCAGTGGATACATGCTCCTACTCACTCTGAAGGCAATACACTTGACCTTGTTTTCTCTCACCTTTGCACTCCATGCAACCTCTCTAACTATTCATTCCCTCTCTCTGATCACCACCTTATTAGTTTCACTCTCTCCCTCTCTTTCACCTCCTCTCCCTCCAACCGCCTTAAAGTTACCCGCAGAAACCTACATCATCTCAACCCTTATCTTCTATACTCTGCTATCGACAACCTCTACGACAAAATCTCACCCCTATCCTGCACCAACCTAGCCACTTCTGTCTACAACACTTCACTTCTTGCCTCACTGGACTCACTGGCCCCCCTCACTACACACAGAATCAAGCCCCGACCCCTTCAACCTTGGCAAACAGATGTTACTAGAAGTCTGAAAAAACATAGTCGTGCTCATGAAAAGATCCGGAATGTTAGAGGGGATAGAAAAGACTCTCCCTCTGGTGGGGAACGTGTTCTAGAGGTTCTACTGTAATATTGATTCCTGTCACCGGAGGGCAGTGTATTAGTGAAAAATTAATTTAGGTAAAAAAGTGGATACGTGTATATGTTTCAGAAAAGGGTCATCCCTGATTGAGTGTTTAAAATAGGGCCATATATGGGGTATATGAGTATATGGGGTATTATTCATTTTCGTTTCTTCTTGTTTTGTCTTTTTTTTTTCTTTCTCTTTCCTCTTAAGAGCCTATTTGTGTAAGGTTAGTTCACCGATTACTTTTTATAGTGCTTGGGTAGACACTTAAACTGAATTTAATAACTTCTTAACTATTCTAGTTAAACTCTTTTTTTTTATTACCATATGAGAGATGGAAACCACCTATTAATACAGGTAAACATGTTAAAACTTGTTTGGTAAAACCTTTTAGAACAAATTCAACCATGAGAGCCATATAACTAACATATTTATATACGATCCATTCTGGTGGTCCTGAGGGGTTTGAATCCCTGGTTAAATGTTGTGTTAGACTGCTATTTGTTTGTAATGTAGTATTTTACATATGGGGATGTAAAAATCGCCACACGTTAAATGAATCGAGTGTGATACGGATCGTGTCAGCCAAGTATACCTTTATGGATTATTCGACCACCATGATGTCATTGTCATCGATTACCACATGCATATAAGGCTTGTTGATATCCATGCTTCACGTCCTTCTTCTGGACAGTACATCTGACATGCGCTGTGGGTATAGAGAATGAGATGAAGACAGAAAACATAGGCAGTTAATATAAAGCTTAGGTTATGAACTGCGGGTTAGCGTCCATCCTGTCTGTGTGATCCATGCGATCTCTGCAGCATGAAGGGGACAATCCGGGGCTTCCTTGGCCTTCTCCTCTCCTGTTTAGTTGGACTGAAGGTGATCTACCACAGCGATTCCTGTATCTTTGGGCTCTAGGTGTACTGTTTTTAGTGACTTTGATCCAAGTGCATTTGAGTGAAAAAGAATTGTACCATTCAGGGACCTCTATGATAGGGATGGTTAGTAATTGCAGAATGCATGGAGGTCATCCAGCATGTGTAGTAGGGCTGTATGGCCTCTCCATGTGGCTGATAAACAAAATGGAAACTTCCATCTATATGGAATGCCTCTGGTACGCAGTACATCTAGGAGTGGGCGCAATGCTCTGCGTTGCTGCGATGTTATATTGGAAAGGTCCTGGTACAGTTTAATTTCATTGCCGTTGAAGATCACATGGTTTTTATCCCTGGCTTTTTTTAGTATAGCCTCTTTTAGATGAAAGTTGACCAAACAGCATATGATATCCCTAGGGGAATCACTATCTCGGCCTCTTGGTCTGAGGGCCCTGTGGATTCTCTCATACTCTATGGGAGAGTCTGGTGGTCTGTCAAGTAATTCATTTAAGATGGCTGAGGCAGTATGTTTGAGAGGATTTTGCGAAGTAGGTTCTGGTACCCCTCTTATACATATATTGTGGCGACGGCCACGATTATCAAGATCCTCTATGTGCCTGTGAAGTTCTATTATGTGTGACAGGTGCATGTCTGAGGATTTTTATACTTGCCTGATGGCGTCCGCATGGCACGCTGAGGGCTGTTCCACTGATCCCATCCTAGTTGCAATAGACTGTATGTCTGCCTTGAGGTCTCTGATCACTGAAGCTAGCGTGGATTTAATGTTCATGGCGACCATCTGCAGGTCAGAGAGGCTGAGCAGGCTGCATCTCACGGTGTGCTGCTTCAGACTGGGCTCCGGAATGTCCGAGCGGCGTGCAGTGCTGCTCTGAGCTCGAGGCTGTGGGGCCTTCCCTGCTGAGGCCTTAAACATCATCGGAATGTTACTTGGCGGCTGCAAGCATAGCTCTTTCGAGCTGTGGGTGGCAGAGGAGCTTCGGTAACCTTTCCCCATGGCTGAGATGTGCTGTTTTTTCCCTTTAGCTTGTTTTCACTGCTCCGGTGTGCGGGAGAACACGAGTTAAGCGGCCATCTTAGAGCGGCTCAATACCACGCCCCCTGCACTTTCTGCATGTTTTTGTCAAGTGACAATCACGGTGTTCCTGTAATACAATTACTAGGGATGCTGGAACACCTTCCTAGCTACTCCTTAGCATAAACAGACTCAAATTTTATTCCAGCACTGAAACATTTCTCACAGTCAATGGCCAATTTCAAATCAGCTTTTGTAGTTTGAATATGACTGGTGATAATGAAAGCATGAAATGAGAAAGTAACATAGCAGAGGCTTCAGGAAATAATCCTTCCTTCTGACCCTGTGAGGAGCTGTGTATACTCATTTTACAGTGGAGTAGAGAGAACTCAGATTAAAGTGTATGTACACCAAGTCAATAAAACTTGATAAAAGCTTTAACATTTTATTGTAATTTTTAATGTAATTTTCAACATTTTAAAATCTGCATTAACCCCCTATAATAATAATAATCCTTGTATAGGGTGACAGGGCTCTGTCCCCTGTATTTCAGTTGTTCTCCTAAGTTTTAACTCATGCTATTCCAATGAAGACTAGGGGATTGATTATTTTTAGGCTAGGCTGTCCACTTTTCAAGGAAAGTTGCACTTTGCTAGGGAATTTCTCCCAGAGCTTGGTGAGTAAGGTAAAGCTCTGCTGACCTCCATTATCTGTTGATGTGCAAGTGTCAATGTGCTTTTTTATTTTTCATGCATGTGATTGGGTATTCTTTGCAAAGTGAAACTTCCTGCGTTCATTAAGCTCTGGGACAGATTCTCTTGTAAAGTGAACATGCTATTTACATATAGTAAACCAACCCCTATACGTGGTCATACTGATACACATAGACTAGACATGGTTTGCTATAGTCCACCCTGAGAAAATACAACTATTGCTATAACAAGTGCATGTAGACAGGTAGTGGCTGCAATAGGATTGCAGGAGATTTGCAGTACTCTGATGCAGCCAAAAGATGAAGAAAAAAGCTGAAAACACTATTTTATGAAAGAGAAAAACAATGGCACCATTGTTTGATACATGGTGATTGAATGACATCAAGTTAGAGTTTAGAGGTACTTAGAGAATTGAGTTTGCTTTGTGTTTTAGTCACAAATGCTATGTTTACAGGATACTATTGGTAGTTTTCTAAATGTACTAGTAAACTAGTAGTTTGCTTAAAATATTTCTTTTGTTGCCTAGAATGTACAACAATCCGAAAACTGATGTCTAAAGTATATAGTAAATCATTATACACTTTGGACATTTTGCCAGCCAAGGTTTTTCCAAATTCCATAGTATAGAATAATTTAGGCTTATGCATAAGTCCAACTCTGAAGTGCTGTTAAATTTACCAATACATACTGCTGGTCCTGCAATGTATGTGAGAGAGCTTAGACCGGAGGTGCCCAACCCAAGGTGATCATATTCTAGACCTAGCACTGACAAATGGGGATTGACTATCTGATATTGAGGTGGGAATACATTTGGGTTCTAGTGATCAACATCATGTCTTTGGTTTGATATTAAAACAAGAACTAGAAAAATCATACACAAAAATTTTAGATTGTAAAAGGACAAGTTTTGCTGAAATATGGACATTTCCAAAAAAAATTATTAAAAGGTTGGAGTAAAACGACAGGAGCAAGTAAATAGTGGGAACTGTTAAAATCTACCATCCTGGAGGCAACTAGATTATATGTCTGGCAAGTTAGTAAGAATAAACTGAAGAAAAAAAACAATATGGTTCACTAAAGAGGTAAGTGGCATGGTAATGGAGAAAAAATCAGCATATAGAAGATTCAAGGAGATAGGAGGTGTAGCTGACAGAGAAGAGTATAAAAATAGACAAAAAGGAGGCCAAACACATTATCAGTGCTGCCAAAGCAAAGAAAGAGGAGGACATTGCTAAATCTATTAAGAAAGGAGATAAAACTTTTTTTTAGGTACATTAGTGATAGAAAGAAAAAATACAATGGGATCACTAAAATGAAAAGTGGGCACAATACTTATGTGGAAGGGTACCTGAATGTAGCAAACCATTTAATCACTTACTTCTGTTCAGTCTTATCAGAAATAAATTGTATTAGCAATAACATGTTGGGGAATTATATTGGTTCTAGTAATGACGGTTCATATTTCTGGAGTCAGAGGTAGCAGAGGAACTGGCTCAGTTAAACCTAATAAAGCAATGGGACCTGATTGTATTCATCCCAGAGTTCTAAGAAAACTTTGAGGTATAGTTGTTGGATCATTACCAGATCTTTTTAATCAATTTCTTGTAACAGGAGAAGTTCCCCATGACTGGTGAACAGCTAATATTGTACCTATCACCAAGAATGACAGCAAGGTAAAAGCTGACAATTACAAGCCAGTGAGTTTAACATCAATTGTAGTCTCTTCTGAAAAGAAGGATCATTGATCGCTTAAAACACACAACTTGCTGGACCCAAAGCAGCGAGGATTTACTGGGGGAAGATCATGTCAGACTAATCTGATTGAATTTTTTGACCACTATTGTGGACCAGGGTGGTGCTGTGGACATATCATATCTTGATTTCAGCAAAGCATTTGATACAGTTCCAAATACTGATCTAAAATAAAAGTTGTACAAGCTAGACCAAACTCTTGGATGGTTCAGTGGATATGCAGTTGGCCAAAGAATAGATGCCACAGTGTGGTTGTAAATATGCTTCACTCGGAACAGAGACCAGACACTAGTGGTGTACCACAAGGCTCTGTAATAGGTCCTGTTCTATTTAATCTATATGTAAGTGATATATAGTAACTCAAGGTTTGATGGATAAGGTATGTATTTTTGCTGATAACACAAAGGTGTGTAATAGGATTTTTATCCCTGGAGGCGTCTGTAACATGGAACATGATTTGGCATTGCTGGAAGATTGGTCAAAGCAGTAGACATGTGTGATTAGTTTCGAATTTTTTGAAATTCGTACAAATTTTTTGAAATTCGTACGAATTTATGAATCCGTAGTACGAATTTTTTCGAATACGAATTCCGTATGGAATATGAAATTCCGTTTACGAGTGTCATTTTTGCAGGAAAAATTCCGTTTACGAATTTCGTCGCCAAATTATTCGAAACCGACTACCAGAAATCGAATTTCAACTAATATGAAAGAAATTATTATAGCGGATATAACGAATGATTGGAATAATTCGTAAAACAAAGTGTAATTTTTGCAGGAAAAATTCCGTTTACGAATTCCAGCTCCAAATTATTCGAATCAAACTACCAATATCGAATTTCAACTAATTCGTACGAAATTATTATAGCGAATATAACGAATGATTCGAATGATTCGTAAAACAAAGTGTCATTTTTGCAGGAAAAAAAGCTATTTAAAATCACTCGCGGCTATTGCCGGCTAATGAATTGTCGGCTCTGTAACACAGAGAACAGTCATTCATTGATAAAAAAAAAAAAAAAAAAGTGTGGGGGTCCCCCCAAATTCAATAACCAGGCCCTTCAGGTCTGGTATGGATATAAAGTGGAACCCCAGCCAAAAAAAAAAAAATGGCGTGGGGTCCCCCTCAAAATCCATACCAGACCCTTATCTGAGCACACAACCTGGCAGGCCGCAAGAAAAGAGGGGGAAGAGAGCGGCCCCCCCTAACTCCTGAACCGTACCAGGCCACATGCCCTCAACATTGGGAGGGTGCTTTGGGGTCCCCCCCAAATCACCTTGTCCCCATGTTGATGAGGACAAGGGCCTCATCCCCACAACCCTGGCCATTGGTTGTGGGGGTCTGCAGGCGGGGGGCTTATCGGAATCTGGAAGCCACCTTTAACAAGGGGACCCCCAGATCCCGGCCCGCCCCTGTGTGAAATGGTAAGGGGGTACAAAAGTACCCCTACCATTTCACCAAAAAAGGTGACAAAAATGCTAAAAATGACAGGAGACGGTCTTTGACAATTCCTTTATTAAAATCTTCTTTCTGCTGCTCTTCCTTCTTCCTTTCTTCATCCTTCGGTTTCTTCATCTTCTCCTTCCGGCATCTTCTTCCATCTTCTACCATCTTCTTCTTCCTCCGATCTGCTTCTTCTTGCTCTGGTCTTCTCATCCTTCTCGTCCGGCATCTTCTTCCATGGCGTCGGCGTCTCTTCTCGGGCCGCTCCTCGCAATGGGAGGCTCCTGCTGTGTGAGGCTTCGCTGCTTCTGACAAGTCTTTTATAACGGAGGACGGGGCCATCTGGTGACCCCGCCCCCCTCTGACACACGGTGACGTCATGGGGTTATAAAAGACCTGTCAGACACAGCGAAGCCTCACACAGCGGGAGCCTCCCATTGCGAGGAGCGGCCGGACGAGAAGGACGAGAAGACCAGAGCAAGAAGAAGCGGATCGGAGGAAGAAGAAGATGGAAGAAGAAGATGCCGGAAGGAGAAGATGAAGAAACCGAAGGATGAAGAAAGGAAGAAGGAAGAGCAGAAGAAAGAAGATTTTAATAAAGGAATTGTCAAAGACCGTCTCCTATCATTTTTACCATTTTACACAGGGGGGGGGCCGGGATCTGTTTGATTCTTTGTTAAAGGGGGCTTCCAGATTCCGATAAGCCCCCCGCCCGCAGACCCCCACAACCAATGGCCAGGGTTGTGGGGATGAGGCCCTTGTCCTCATCAACATGGGACCCCAAAGCACCCTCCCAATGTTGAGGGCATGTGGCCTGGTACGGTTCAGGAGGGGGGGCGCTCTCGTCCCCCCTCTTTTCCTGCGGCCTGCCAGTTTGCGTGCTCAGATAAAGGGTCTGGTATGGATTTTGAGGGGGACCCCACGCCATTTTTTTTTTTGGCCGGGGTTCCCCTTAAAATCCATCCCAGACCTGAAGGGTCTGGTATGGATATTTAGGGGGGACCCCACGCCATTTTTTTTTGGCTGGGGTTCTCCTTAATATCCATACCAGACCTGAAGGGCCTGGTTATTGAATTTGGGGGGGACCCCCACGCTTTTTTTTAATCAATGAATAACTGTTCTCTGTGTTACAGAGTCAACAATTCATTAGCCGTGAGTGATTTTAAATATCTTTTTTTCCTGCAAAAATTACACTTTGTGCAGGAACAGTTCTCGATATTACATATACTGAATCTTGAATTCATTCGAATCATTCGAAGCATTTGTTATATCCACTATAATAATTTCTTTCGTATTAGTTGAAATTCGATATTTGTAGTTGGATTCGAATTGTTATCTGTGTTACGGGAACCGGCAATTCATTAGCCGCGTTAACGATTCGTAACGATTCGTAACTTTACTAACGATTCAAATTTTTTTTAACGATTCGTACGAAATTTGTATTTCGTACGAATTTGAATGGAATTTCGTACACGAATTACGAATTACGGAACGAAATGAAACAAAATACATTTTTTGACAGTTCCCATGTCTACAAAGCAGTGGAAACTGAAGTTCAATGTTTCTATATGTATATGTATGCACCTAGGGAAAAAATAATCCATTCAGAGAGTACAACATAGGGAGTACAGTGTTGGCCAGAACCTGAGAAGCAAAATACAATTCTAGGATGAATCACTATAGCGGTCACCAGCAAGGGGAAGGAGCCCCTGATTCCTACATATAGATCATTAGTTAGACCTCATTTTGAATACTGTGTCAAGTTATGGAGACGGGTACAGCCTGGAGGAAGGAAGAGAAAAGGGAGAAATGATTGAAATCTTTAAATACCTCAAGGGGGTGAATAAAGTAAAGGAGGGCATTTTTTTTCAATATGAAACCAAAATTTAATAAAAATAAACTAACCTTAGAAAATATTATTTTACTGAAAGGGTAGTTGATGCTTGGAACAAACTTCCAGCAAAGATAATGAGCCAGTCAAGAGTAAATGGCTTCAAACATGCTTGGAACAAACATAGATCTATACTCTGGCAGACTCGATGGACTACTCTGTCTTTTTTCTGCAGTCACTTTTCTGTGTTTTTATGTAATTGTACTGGCATCAACTTTAAGACCAAGTGCAGTAATGTGGTGTAACCAGAGTAATTGTATTTCTTTTAGCACAGTTTAGAGTAGGTAGATTAATGGTTATTGGTTTATATGGGGTACAGCACTAACCTTTCTGTTAAAAAGGAGCTTTGAGGTTTTATGGATTTAGATGTACAGTATTTTTCCATGTATTTATAAACTATTATTGTAGCAGAATTTTTTTTTCATATTACTTACTTTTCATATTACATACTTTTCATTGGAAATTGGAATGCATGTAAATGAATGCTACCACTCTAATCTAATATACAGTATGTATTGCTAATATCTTGTTTTTTGTTCACTGACACATGAACTCATGCTGCCCTGACCTCATTCTGTCTTTCCGTTTTTAAAACTGAACTGATTGCTCTCTGCCCCATTTCCCCTTGAACACTCTTTAGAGTATAACCTGCTAGATGCTGCAGAATTTTGATCCTGAGACTCTGTTATGATGACTGTATCCCACTGCATTTTAGAAACATTTCACACTGGTAGATTCTATGTCAACATCTGATTTTATTAATAAACAAACATCCAAAAGCCTGCAAACTATGTGTGTTTTTCAGCATAGTAGTAACTGTGCACAAGTAATAACCACTTTATACCTAAAGTAGATTTCTCAGATATGAAAATTCTGAATGACCTTATAGGGTTAACTGCTGATTCTGCATAGATCAGCTGCTACAAAATGTGTAGCTTGCAAAAGTGTGCCTGTTCAATAAACAAGATAGAATTTTTAGTATATCACGTAAAGCACAGCGTACATAAAGAGCAGATTGATTTTAAAATCTCAGGTATGCCCTGAGGACGTGCATGCACACGAAACGCTTTGGGTGGGGCCTTACGTGCTGACGTCATGCCGCTGGTTTCAGGTTTCAGATCGGCGCCCATTTTAGTAAGTCCGTGCGCTTCCCATGGTGTTTGCTTCCACGTGGATTTGTTTGATGTGTTATTACCCTTTTATCAATAAATACTGCAATATATAACTTATCTCTGGGCTCCATGTGGTACATTTTTTTCTGCACAGGACCCTGTTTTGGTGTGTGACAATCTGAAGTGGGGATCTAGGAGAAGATTCAATGTGCTTACAAGAATGGCTGTGATTATATGCTAATGTTTATTATCTGTCTGGTGAGTGCATAAGGGTGGAAGATTTCTGCACTTCTGGTGATAGAGTAGAAGCATTTTCACAGTGGGAACCACTATTATTGAGGATTTGAAGAGGATTCTCTTGAACAATTTTGTGACTTTTCTAAACTTTTGGCTAACTGTAGAGCACTAGCACTTTATTACTGCTTTGTTTACACTTTACATGTTTTTTAGTATATTGCTGCATACAATATTGATTGATGCACGTTAATGTTTTAATAATTCATGCACCTTATTATTTCATTGTTTTTTTTAACTTTCATTTCATTTATATCATATTCTGTTGCACCTTATGTTGAAGCTCACATATTGTTTTGTTTTATTTGGTATAAGGTTGGTGTGTCCCCTTTTTGTGCAAGCACTCACTTGTATTTTTTCATTTGAGTGTTCAAATATAGTTTACAACTCACAAATAAAATCTGCCTGCACAGGGGCAGGGTTAATTAAAGAAAACACAGCTGACGATCCCCCTCATAAACAAAGAGGAGTAGTAGGATTTTACAGTGGTGAAATTTCCAGAACAGAGCATCGAATAAATGTAAACTAAAAGTTTTAAATATTACATGGTTATAAAGGCTAAGGCTGGGTTCACACTGATGCAAATTGGATGCAGGTTTCTCCACATCCAATTCACATGACTGGAGAGTGTGGCCACAGAGCGCACTGGAAAAGGGTCTTGTTCATCTTTGGCTAAATTTCAGGTGCAAATTCAGCCAAAAATTCAGACCTGATTTGCACCTGAAATGTTGTACAGGGACCCCTGCTGTTAGCCACAGCCGCAGCTAGTGTGAACCCAGCCTGAATATTTTTTTACCTTCATGTATTCTACATGAATGTATAAAACCTTCAGTGGCTTGTCCAAAGCTCCCTTTAAAACATCCTCAGCTCCCTTCACAATACTTACCTAAGTTTGATCCTGATCCCCTTAGCAATTTGTGCTTGGACAACACCCATGCATTAGGCTCTCCACCTCTTTGGTTACAATCAGCCAATAACATTCATCATCATCATCATTATTTTTTATTTTACTTTCCCCACCTAATTCCAGCAGCAATGTTTTCTCTCTATGTCGAATCTTTTCTCTCTATGTCAAATCTTTTCTCTCTACGTTGAATCTTCTCTCTACGTCGAATCTTTACTCTCTACGTCAAATCTTTTCTCTCTACGTCAAATCTTTCTCTCTACGTCAAATCTTTTCTCTCTGTCAAATCTTTTCTCTCTGCGTCAAATCTTTTCTCTCTATGTAGAATAATCCTGGACTAATAGAGTTAAGGTTAGGCACATTCGACCACAGGTTCGATAGACACAGATTTTTATTGTCAGCGTCGAATCTCCTATCTATATCGAACTGTTGTCACAACGAAAACAAAAATAAAGCATTTAGTTTATGTCGGATCTTTCGTTTTTCAGACTCTGCACTTTCGTTATCGTTTGTTAAAACGATAACGAAAATACCTGAAATTCGGACGAAAACTAATGCACATGTCTAGTTTGAACACACTTCAAAGTCACTGCAGGTTTGACTTTGATTTCTTTACTTTCTAATCCCTTTGCCTTGCTTGCAGTGTCTTCCAAGCACTTGGTTCCCACTGCAAGCTGCTCTTTCAGTAAATCTCTTTCTAACTCTGCCTTTTTCCTCTTTTCAGATTCAATATGTACTGTAGAGCATGCAGAAAGTGCAAACTAAACAGAGCAACTGCCCATATCTCTCCCTTACTGAATCCAAAGTTTTTGAGACTAAAATTTGAGGAAAGATCAGCGACTTTATTCCCCCAAGCTCTGTTCAAAGGAGAAGCATACCTAGCCAGCTTTTTTGCAACAGACATCCACTGATTAGCTCAAGCCCAGGTAGGAAGGGTGCACACTTCTTCTCCTGGACACCAGAAACCTTTGCAGCCTTTCTCTTCCTAAACAGTGTATTCAGCATTTTTCGAGCAGTAGCAACAGAACACACCACAGAAAACAGGTCTGCTTCAGTTGAGCTTTAGCGCAAATCCTGGATGAGCCCCCAAATGTTTTGTTTGTGTCTTTTAAAGGATCTTTGCAGTACAAGCCAAGGAAGCTTAGACTTCTGTAGTATATGAGGGCTTTTACTAAACAGATACACATACAACTGCAGGATACACAATTTATAGATTACAAAATATGCCTACAACATGCACAAGCCAATTATCCTTTCTACAAAAATAAGCATTTACAATATGTATGCAATAAGTAAACAAACTAGTTACTCCGCTCAGGCTTTCAATTGATGGAGTAATCTCTGGAAGTCCAACCCCAAACATCTTCCTCCGAAGTCTTCCACCACAAGTCTTGCTTCTTTGTATTTCAAACCAACTCTGTCCTTTGTCTCCCACATGCCTGTTTCAAAAGTCATAAACTCCACCCCTAACTTCCTGTATATCATACCCTTTCCTCTGCTTAGCTCATAAACCAATCCGACTGGATTCTTAAAAACAGAACATGGTCTTAAAAATCTAACTATGCAATCTAACTAACAAATAAATATGCTATAAAATCACCTAAATATCCATAGCAACACATCCAGTCAGCAACTTACATCCCAGCATGTGTGTGATTCTCTGTGTACTCTAGCCTGTAACCAACTTACCTTTACCTGTGACTTCCTTGTGCATCCCAGCAAGCATCAAGTCTTTCTTCACCTCTTTGACTCTCTGTGTACTGGCAACAACTTGCATTCTAGCTCATGTGTGATTCCCTATGTGTTTCAGCCATCACCCTGCTACCAGGAACTGTGTAATTCTCTGAGCACTCCTGTCTACATCTAATCTCCATTTGTTTGTGAGACTCCCGCAATCTCATAACTCCCATTGCTACAAAAGACTTAAAACTTGTTCAAATTACTTCTAGCAAGCCCTGGTGCAGAATGAGACTCTCCCCTGTGTATCTGTACTCTTTCTCCAGTAGTACTGCTTGCTCAGGTCAGATGGTCACAACCTGGATACAGTCAAACTCATTTCCAACCTCAGACCATTTGACTTATTATCTCCTGCACCTTGGCCCCCTCACCTACACTAATCCCATGGGCACGCTGTACTCTCTGTTTCCCCACTGCCTGCCCCAACTGCTTTAACCATGTCCTGGTCAGCCAATCTGCCCTAGTGGGATCAGATTTTCAAGCCATGACAGTATATATATGGTTAGTATAACGTTAGCCCTATACAACCTAATAAAAGAGAAAGGTGCCAGATTTAAACTTGACTTCACCAAGTCAGAAATAATAATAATAATAAAAAAAAAGCATTTACATGACATGACTATTCAGAAATAGTGGTCAAATCTAACAAAACCTATTATTGATGAGGAATCTGAACACCTATGGCAATGCAAGCCTGAAAAATATATATTTAAGGGTATTGTGTCACAAGTATGTAGTAATGGCTAACATAAATACTGTATAGCACTATGACTATGATAACAAGCAGCAAACTAATAGCCTTCAAACACTGCACATTGTCTGTCTGCCACTCCAAGTAGGTTAACACGTCCTTTGATCAATGGACACATTCTCCACAGTCAGTTGATTTTTATGGCAGCAGCTAGAGGAAGGAGCTCCGGCCTCATCGGAGACTAACAGCACTCCCCGGGACTTTTTCATTTTATATGTATAATTAAAGAGTTTAAAAGATAGATGACTCGGGGGCGCGGCGCGAAACAGAGCAGCAGCTAGAGGAAGGAGCTCTGGCCTCATCGGAGACTAACAGCACTCCCCGGGACTTTTAAACCCCACAGACATCCTTTAAAGCACCCTATCCCTCCCGAGGGACCTGTCGTGCATGCCGACAGGCAAAAAAAACAAGCCGAAAACCGCACAGCGGTCCTTAACCAACTACCTCCTCAGAGCCCGCGAACAGACCGGGATGTCCCAAAATGGCGCCCAGCCGAAAACACCGCCGCATGTGTCGGGCTCCGGAGCCCCTACACAAGCCCAACAAGAAGACCAGACGGCGCATCTCACTAAAGCTGACCTGGAGGACAGCCTGGCGGCAATGTACGATCGCCTGGCTAAAAAGTTCCAGGCCGAACTCCAGAAGTCCACCAGCACGCTCTCTCAGGAGATATCCTCGCTGGGCAACTGCACAGACCTCCTCGAGGTAAAACATGACGAATTGCACCTGGCATACACGGACCTGAGGAGGGATCACGAAACACTTACAGACACGGTTATCCAGCTCCAAAACCACGTAGAAGATTTGGACAACCGTAACAGGAGAAACAATGTTAGGGTCCGGGGTATCCCAGAAACGGTAACCGACCTTACGGATGCCATCAATAGATTATTTCACTCACTGTTACCGGAGCAACCCGTGGACTCGTTTGTCTGTGACCGTCTACACAGAGCACTCCGACCCAAACCCCCTCCAGAAAAGCCACCAAGGGATATCATAATGTGCCTTAAAGACTATCTAACGAAAGAGGAAATCCTCAAGGCTTCCCGCAACACCCCCGCATTATGCTAGATGGCATCCCCCTGCAGATATACCCGGACATCTCTCCTACAACACTTGAAAAACGCAGGAAAATGAGAGAAATCACTTCTGTCCTCCAGTCAGCCTGCATACGGTACAGATGGGGTTTCCCATTCAAACTGATCATCCCGCACAACGGCACCACGTACATTGCCACAACTATCTCGGAAGGGAGAGAGATTCTAATCAAGCTCGGCCTTCTTGAACCACCGCACCCAGTCCGCCTGCCATCTACCCCTAGGATGTCACCGATATGGGCCACACCATCACCACAGAGGGACCGGAGATCCCGCAGACCACCACCGCACCCTGACTACTGACAAGGGAAGTCTCCGCCGAAGTTCCCTGGAACTTTCATGACCGGTCGCAACATGGATGGATGGTCCGTGTCCCTGCATTGCTTGGGTTCGCATAAGCCTCTACATTTTTCTTTCCCTTTCAGCTGACCTTCTAAACCCTTCTTAACGAATTCAAGCTGGGGGGGGGGGGGGAGAGGTTTTTTTTTTTTTATTTTTTCTTTGTCTCCTGAAGATGTGTCTCCCCCCTCCTTCCCCCCTATTCACTCCCAGAATGCGCTCCCTGTCGGCAAGGAAAGATCTTTACCCTATCGTTAGTCTCTGATCACCCGGAGACCTTTGGAGATACAGTCGGCGCCTCCCCCCCCCCCCACACTTGCGCAGCGCGGCTTTCTCCTCCTGACCCCCCAAAGGCAGAGAATCTCTCGGGGGAGACCTGGTGAGGAGCAAGTGGGATAGTGGACCTTTTCTTTTTTTACTGGTCCACAGTAAAGACATTCGGTAGTCTGGATGGAGTTTTCCACCAGACCCCACAAGGTTGTTAAGTTTATTAGTATTAGTAGTATAAGTTTTTTTACAGCTGCTGTCTATCTGACCTTTTTCCCACTAACCGAAGAATATTGTATATGCAAAATACCATATCAGTCACTGTACTGCTGCTCGTGTATTTTGGTCTTGTCAATAGTACTCATGATGCTCAGTGCCGCCCCTTGGCTTTGGTCTCCTTCAGGTTTCAGCAATCTCCTACTATCATATTTCCCAACAATCCCATTAGCCTTCACATATACCCACCATGATGGGTCTGCACGTCATTTCTCACAATGTGAGAGGATTCAATTCCCCTTCTAAAAGGAGAAAAGCTTTCAGATTTTACAAACAACTTGGGGCGGAGGTGATACTACTACAAGAAACTCACTTCTCCTCCAAGTCCCACCCTTGCTTTTTTGATAAGGCTTTTAAAATTAATTACTGCACCACGTTTGAGACCAAGGCCAGGGGGGTAGCTATCTTTATTAAGAACAATGTGGCATTTGAAGTTTCTCATTCTTTTAAAGACCCTAATAGCAGATTCATTATCTTACAAGGTCATATCCAAGGTAAAGCTATCACCATAGCAAATGTATATGCTCCCAATACTGCACATAGCAGATTCTTCACAGAATTTTTACAGATACTGGACAGATATTCCTCCCCCCACATGATTGTGGGAGGAGATTTTAATACGGTAGCCCACCCCTTACTGGACAGAAGTAGATCCACACACTGTGCAAATACCTTCTCAAAATCCTTAACGAAAGCCTTGACCTCCCTACAGCTAATAGACACTTGGAGAGCCTTAAATGTGGGCTCCAGGGAATATACCCACTTCTCTAGCCCACACGGAAGCTATGCCAGGCTGGATTATATACTGTCCACTCCAATTCTGCTAGCCAATGCAGCCAAGGCGGATATAAAGATATGCCCCTGGTCTGACCACCAGGTGGTTTCATTCCAAACAACACATATAGGTTTATCCCCCTCAGTGGCCACCTGGAAGTTGAATGACTCCCTTTTATCTGACCCAGCAATACTTGACCAAGTAACGTTAATTCTAGAAGAATATTTCCGCCTGAATGATACCGCAGGCATTTCCCCACATACCCTATGGTCAGCCCATAAGGCGGTCCTGAGGGGTCAACTTATACAAATCGCAGTTAGAAAAAAGAGACAACATCTTACCCAAATTAATTCTCTCACACAAGATCTGCATAACCTCTATAACACCCACACCCGTGACCAGACCCCCCAGGTCTTAGCACAAATTAACCAAAAGTGAGTAGAGCTAGACTCCATACTAACTGACAGAACGGAAAAATCCCTTAGATGGTCTAAAGCGAAATTTCTACTGCATAGTAATTCTGCATCTAGCATGTTCTCACGCAAGCTACACCAATCCCTACAACCCCCCCCCCCCACGTTTACAAACAAAAGAACAAAAATGGCCAACTAGTTTCCCACCCCAAGGAAGTTCTCCAGATATTCACTACTTACTACCAATCCCTTTTATCTGCGCCGAACTCCCCCATAAACGAAGACCTCCCCCAGTGGTTAGACTCCCTAAACCTTCCTAAGCTCACAGAAGAACAGTTATCATCCCTGAACGTCCCCTGCACCGAACAAGAAGTTTCCCTCATAATAAAATCCTTTAAATCCTCCACAGCCCCGGGCCCAGATGGATTTACATCTGCTTACTATAAGAAATTTGCCCAGATATTGTCACCACAGCTCAGTAAATTTGTGAACCACACCCTCCAAGGACACAAACCCCCATCGGAGCTGCTCCACGCCAATATGACCCTAATCCCGAAGCCAAATAAGGACCACACCCTTCCCCAAAATGACAGACCCATTTCAGTCTTAAATAATGATACGAAGATCCTAGGAAAAATACTAATATAATTAATAGGCCCGGAACAAACAGGGTTTATCCCTAATAGACAAATTACGGACAACATTAGACTAGCGACAAACATAATCCAAGACGCTGACTCCTTCTCCCGGGGGCTTCTAGTCTTGGGCCTCGACATACACAAGGCCTTCGACAGCGTCTTATGGCCCTATATAGACCAGGTCTTGGAGAAGTTCAGGTTCGCCGGAGAATTTGTCCAAGGCTTCAAAGCATTATATCATAACCCTCACACAAGAATTAGACTTCCAGGTTGCTCCTCTGAATACTTCCCCCTGGGCAGAGGCACCCGTCAGGGTTGTCCCCTTTCCCCTCTAGTGTTTGCACTGGCAATCGAACCGCTTGCCAGAGCTATTATCGCCAACAATGATATTAAGGGATATAGAAGAGGAGAATACGAATACAAGCTTAGCTTATACGCAGATGATGTTTTAGCATTTCTTCCAGACCCCGTGATATCCCTTCCTAATCTTCTTACCACCCTAAAAAAATTTCATAACTATTCCGGCCTAGGAGTGAACCTATCTAAATGTTCTGCCCTCCCTATCAACATCCCACAACAGTTAATCTCTACTCTTAAACAAGGCTTCGGTATTTCCATATCCAACTCTACGCTTTCATATCTTGGTATAAAACTAGCTCCCTCCCTCACAGACATTTTCCAGGCAAACTACCCCAAAGCATTCACCATGGCCAGAAATTGGCTTAGAATCTGGTCCACATTCAAAATATCACTTCTAGGCAGGGTGATCGCAATCAAGATGTCTATTCTGCCCAAGCTGTTATATTTTTTCAGGGCCCTTCCCAACTACGTACCCCGTCAGATGTTACTAGCTCTCCAAAGAGACATTAATGCTTTTATTTGGTGCAGGAGAAGGCCTAGATTTGGAAAGTCCATGGTGCATAGACCAATGTCCCGGGGAGGCCTGGGCCTGCCAGATATATGGCTCTACTATATTTCGGCCAGGCTGGCCCAGACGGCCCAGTGGCACTCTAAGTTTGAAGTGGTCCCCTGGTTGCGTTTTGAAACGCAATCTATACGCCCCTTCTTTCTCCCAGGATTCTTGTGGCAGCCCTTACTGAAATCCGGGGAGGTCAACTCCTTTAACTCGGTCGTGGGACACTCCCTCCGTATCTGGTCATTATACAAATCTAAGTTTAAACTTAACTCCCCAGCCCCCCCCCAAGCCTAATTTCTAGGAGATAGGAATTTCCCCTTAGTATTTAACTCCCCCGGAACCTTTTTATGGTGGATACACCACTCACTGGTTACCCTGAAATCCCTCACAAACCGTGGGATCTTTTGCTCTTTCACAGACTTACAATCCAAATTTCAGATCCCAAAGGAAGAATTTTTTAAGTTTCTCCAAAATCAGACACTTTTTTGATACACACTATAAACGTGAAGCACACTATACCCCGAATTTTTTTGAACAACTATGTATATCTCAACCTAGGGATAAAGGCACAATATCACTGATATATAAAAGCCTGTTAGATTCGGACCTCCCCGAAAAATCCAAAGCTATGCTGAAATGGGAGACCGACCTAGGTATGGAGATTTCTAGTGACGAATGGGCAGATATGCTCAGGAACTTGCACAAATGCTCCAAATCCATCTCGGTGAAAGAAACAATCCTTAAGGTACACACCCGCTGGTACCTCACCCCGGATAGAATACATAAATATTATCCCACAGCCCCAGAATCTTGCTTTAGAGGCTGCCAGGAGGTGGGTACAATGTTACACACCTTCTAGAGCTGCCCTCTACTCCAGCAAGTCTGGGACCAGGCCTCCTCTGAGATTGAGACCCTGTCAGGCTCTAGAGTAGAATTGTCCCCACAGATTTGCCTTCTCTTTGCACCCATCCCAGGTATCCCCACTTCAACCCTTAACCTAATTCATACATTAATCGGCGCCATTCAGTGGACCATAGCCCTGAACTGGAAATCCCGTTCCTTTCCTTGGTCCCAAGTCCTGCATCGAATGGAAGCCATTCGACTGATGGAAAGACTATTCCACTCCATAATGGATACAATGCATATCTATGACAAAAAATGGTCGAGCTGGCTATTGGACCAGCTACTACAAGCCTCTACATACCCTTCTCCTGAGCCCTAGAGGTGATCCTGCCCTTTGCTGGCCCTCCTCCTCTACCCCCCTCTGCAGGGGTAGGAGTACAGTCCCCCACTTACATGATATAACATTGTTTGGTACTGATCACACACTCTTTTGTCGATAGCAGCTGAAAAGTTTGGTTACTTGTTTAATAAGTTATATACAGTGGTGTGAAAAAGTGTTTGCCCCCTTCCTCATTTCCTGTCCCTTTGCATGTTTGTCACACTTAAGTGTTTCGAACATCAAACCAATTTAAACAATAGTCAAGGACAACACAAGTAAACACAAAATGCAAATTGTAAATGAAGGTGTTTATTATTAAAGGTGAAAAAAAATCCAAACCATCATGGCCCTGTGTGAAAAAGTGATTGCCCCCCCTTGTTAAAACATACTATAACTGTGGTTGTCCACACCTGAGTTCAATTTCTCTAGCCACACCCAGGCCTGATTATTGCCACACCTGTTCACAATCAAGGCATCACTTAAATAGGAGCTGCTTGACACAGTAAGGTCCACCAGAAGATCCTTAAAAGCTACACATCATGCCGAGACCCAAAGAAATTCAGGAACAATTGAGAAAGAAAGTAATTGAGATCTATCAGTCTGGAAAGGGTTATAAAGCCATTTCCAAAGCTTTGGGAATCCAGCGAACCACAGTGAGAGCCATTATCCACAAATGGCGAAGACATGGAACAGTGGTGAACCTTCCCAGGAGTGGCCGGCCGGCCGCCCAATATTACCCCAAGAGCGCAGCAACGACTCATCCAAGAGGTCACAAAAGACCCCACAACAACGTCCAAGGACTGCAGGCCTCACTTGCCTCAGTTAAGGTCAGCGTTCATGCCTCCACCATCAGGAAAAGACTGGGCAAAATGGCCTGCATGGCAGAGTTCCAAGGAGAAAACCACTGCTGAGCAAAAAGAACATCAAAGCTCTTCTCAATTTCTCCACAACACATCTTGATGATCCCCAAGACTTTTGGGACAACATTCTGTGGACCGATGAGACAAAAGTGGAACTCTTTGGAAGGTGTGTGTCCAAGTATATCTGGCGTAGAAGGAACACTGCATTTCAGAAAAAGAACATTATGCCAACAGTAAAATATGGTGGTGGTAGTGTGATGGTCTGGGGCTGTTTTTGCTGCTTCAGGACCTGGAAGACTTGCCGTGATAAAAGGAACTATGAATTCTGCTGTCTACCAAGAGATCCTGAAGGAGAATGTCCGACCATCTGTTTGTGTACTCAAGCTGAAACGAACTTGGGGTTCTGCAGCAGGACAATGATCCTAAACACACCAGCAAGTCCACCACCGAATGGCTGAAGAAAAACAAAATGAAGACTTTGGAGTGGCCTAGCCAAAGTCCTGACCTGAATCCTATTGAGATGTTGTGGTATGACCTTAAAAAGGCCGTTCATGCTCGAAACCCTCTAATGTAACTGAATTAGGACAATTCTGCAAAGATGAGTGGGCCAAAATTCCTCCAGGACGCTGTAAAAGCCTCATTGCACGTTATCGCAAACGCTTGGTTGCAGTTGTTGCTGCTAAGGGTGGCCCAACCAGTTATTAGGTTTAGGGGGCAATCACTTTTTCACACAGGGCCATGATGATTTGGATTTTTTTTCACCTTTAATAATAAACACCTTCATTTACAAATTGCATTTTGTGTTTACTTGTGTTGTCCTTGACTATTGTTTAAATTGGTTTGATGTTCCGAAACACTTAAGTGTGACAAACATGCAAAGGAACAGGAAATGAGGAAGGGGGCAAACACTTTTTCACACCACTGTACATTGATTGAAAAACTCTGAATGAGTCACTATACCGTTTTGGAATTGATGATAGTACTGCTTTCCGATGTATAATTATGATCTCCCTTTGGATACTTCTGCTAACCTATGTCAGTTTTTCCAAAATAAGTTTTCTTATAGTCGTATGCCATGATATGTATTTTACTTTTCATTACAGTTGATTTGTAATCACATGTATATGCCCTATGACTTTTTCACCAA
>CM053027.1:402401234-402428657 GCA_028564925.1 Lithobates sylvaticus
GTTTTTTCTGGAGCAGTCATTTTAATGATGCATAAAGTGAAACAAAAAGTGAAATATCCCTTTAAATATCATACCTGGGGGGTGTCTAAAGTATGCCTGTGAAGGGGCATGTGTTTCCTGTGTTTAGAACTGTCCATGCACAAAATGACATTTCTTTATTTCTTTTTTTGTTTACAAACTTTCTAAAGGAAAAAAAGCCATTTAAAACTGCTTGCGGCTTTAATGTAATGTCTGGTCCAATATGGATGAAAATCTTTGAGAAAAAATGGCATGGCTACCCCCATCACCCCCCCACAACACTGTAAGCCCTCACAGTTACTCTTGGTGGGCGCAGAAATGGGCCCTGCTGTTAATTATTAGATCAAGAATTGTAATTGCAAAAGTGGCGATTTTGGAACCTGCCACTGAGGAACCGCACATTGCACAAACTCACGGAAGGGGTCAGAGTCTACCAACCGAAAAAGGCAGCAGTTGAAGTGCTAGCAATTTAGCCAAGCTAGCATTCAACCGCTGGGCATGGGGATGGCTGGGAGTGAACTTCTTTTGACGGTGCAGCAGCTGGGGCAGGGAAATTTGCCTGGTACAATCGGACGTCGGTGTACTGCTAGCAGAGTGCCCGCAAGTACTTGGCTGTGACACACCTAATTCTACACCTTCATTCCTCTCAGTGTAGCTTTCAGAGAGGACTGACGGTATAGTGGGGTTGGAGATCCCAGCTGATGAGGAGCAAGGAGAGGTCCGCTTTGTTTTTTGGTGTGGGTCTTTAAGGTACGCTTGCCAACGAGCTGCATGGCAGGTCAACATATGTCTGGTCAAGCATGTGGTGCCCAAGCGGCTGATGTTTTGGCCACGCGAGATACGCTTGAGACATATGTTGCAAATAGCAGCGGTGCAATCTGCTGCACTCGTCTCAAAAAAGGCCCACACCAAAGAACTTTTGGAATAATGCGCAGAGGCAGCGCCCTGCACAGGCGGAGGTCTGCGGTGTGATTCAGTCGGTGTGCTGGCCCCCGGAGGGCATCCTGCCTCGTTGGAGATGTGCCTCCTCCTCCTCTCTCCTATCAGGCACCCATGTGGAGGCAGTGACCTCATCATCCCCTCCCTCTTCACCACTGGAGCAAACCTGGCAGTATGTTGCAGCTGGTGGAACATGACTGCCAGATTGCTGTCCTTGAGCATCCCCTCTCTCTACGCTCACGCTACTGCCTTCCTCTAGCTGGGTATCATAATCAGAGCCTTCAAAACTCTGGGCATCCTCCTGGAGCATGTACTCAACACTGTGGTCAAACAGTTTGGGGGACTCCTCAGGAGGACATGGTGGGTCTAGGGAAGAAGTGACTTATGACATTGAGACGAGGGAAGAGGACACGTTGGCAGCTGCTTTGCCAGTACCCTGAGCCTGGGTGAGAGAGGATGAGGAGGATGAGGAGGGCTTGGTCATCCACTCTACCAAGTCTTCGGCATGATGCGGCTCAACACGTCCAGCTGCCGAAAATAAGGACAAGCGTGTCCCATGGCCACCTGCTGATGACGATGCACCGCGTCCACGACCAGCACTGTTGTCCCTAGACACAGAGCCTGCTTGCCCTATTTTATTGGCTCGTGACTGTTTTCCTCTCCTTGTTGGCCTTCCAGACATACTAATGGCCTGCAGGGAGATGGGAAAACCAGCAATAAGGGGTAGCTTCAGGTGTATACTGTGCAGGAGGCACCTACACCCACTGAAAATGCTGCAGATGCCTGTGTTGCACAACAGAACTACAGAACAACACCAGCAATGAGGGGTAGCTTCAGCTGTATACTGTGCAGGAGGCACCTACACCCACTGAGAATGCTGCAGATGCCTGTGTTGCACAACAGAACTACAGAACAACACCAGCAATGAGGGGTAGCTTCAGGTGTATACTGTGCAGGAGGCACACTACACCCACTTTAACAGCGCTAGGTTAAGAAGCAAAGCTTACACTGTCCCTGCCTATCCTGCTCTCTCCCTGCACACCAACACACTACACCCACTGTAACAGCGCAAGGTTAAGAAGAAAAGCAAAGCTGACACTGTCCCTGCCTATACTGCTCTCTCCCTGCACGCCAACACACTACACAAGGCCGCCGCGCTGGTGGCCTTATATAGTGTGGGGCGTGTACTAAACCCCCCTGAGCTATAATTGGCCACAGGCATCCTGCCTGTGGCCAATTATTGCTCTCCTCCCTGCCGGCGCTGTGATTGGCCAAGCACGCGGGGTCACAGTGCATGCTTGGCCAATCATCAGCCAGCAATGCACTCCAATGGCGCAGTGCATTGTGGGCCGTTTGTGTCACACGAGTTTGGCTCAAACGGCCCACAAAGTTCTGGGTTCGCGAACAGGCGAACGGTCGATGTTCGATTCGAACATGAGTTTGAATCGAACACCGAGCTCATCCCTACTCTTGGGCATAGAGTTCACTAGAGCTTCACAGGTTGTCACTGGAGTCCTCTTCCACTCCTCCATGGTGACATCACGGAGCTGGTGGATGTTAGAGACCTTGCGCTCCTCCACCTATCATTTGAGAATGCCCCACAGATGCTCAATAGGGTTTAGGTCTTGAATCATGCTTGGTCAGTCCATCACATTTACCCTGAGCTTACCCCGAGCTTCTTCAGCAAGGCAGTGGTAAACTTGGAGGTGTGTTTGGGGTCCTTATCATGTTGCGGCCCAGTCTCCAAAAGGAAGGGCTCTTGCTCTGCTTCAGTATGTCACAGTACATGTTGGCATTCATGGTTCCCTCAATGAACTGTAGCTCCCCAGTGCCGGCAGCACTCATGCAGCCCCAGACCATGACACTCCCACCACCATGCTTGACTGTAGGCAAGACACACTTGTCTTTGTACTCCTCACCTGGTTGCCTCCATACACACTTGACACAATCTGAACCAAATAAGTTTATCTTGGTCTCAACAGAGCACAGGGCATGGTTCCAGTAATCCATGTCCTTAGTCTGCTTGTCTTCAGCAAACTGTTTGCAGGCTTCATGTGCACCATCTTTAGAATAGGCTTCCTTCTGGGACGACAGCCATGCAGACCAATTTGATGCAGTGTGCGGCGTATGGTCTGAGTACTGACAGGCTGACCCCCACCCTTTCAACCTCTGCAGCAATGCTGGCAGCACTCATATGTCTATTTCCCAAAGACAACCTCTGGATATGACGCTGAACACGTGCACTACACTGCTTTGGTCAACCATGATGAAGCCTTTTCTGAGTGGAACCTGTCCTGTTAAACCGATGTATGGTCTTGGCCACCGTGCTGCAGCTCAGTTTCAGGGTCTTGGCAATCTTCCTATAGCTTAGGCCATCTTTTTGTAGAGCAACAATTCTTTTTTTTAGATCCTCAGAGAGTTCTTTGCCATTAAGTGCCATGTTGATCTTCCAGTGACCAGTATGAGAGAGTGAGAGCGATAACACCAAATTTAACACACCTGCTCCCCATTCACACCTGAGACCTTGTAACACTAACGAGTCACATGACACTGGGGAGGGAAAATGGCTAATTGGGCCCAATTTGGACATTTTCACTTAGGGGTCTACTCACTTTTGTTGCCAGCGGTTTAGACATTAATGGCTGTGTGTTGAGTTATTTTGAGGGGACAGCTATAGTTATACAAGCTGTACACTCACTACTTTGCATTGCAGCAAAGTGTAATTTCTTCAGCGTTGTCACATGAAAAGATCTAATAAAATATTTACAAAAATGTGAGGGGTCTACTCACTTTTGTGATATACTGTATATATATATATATATATATATATATATATATATATATATATATATATATATATATATATATAATGATACCAGATGCCAGCTAAGGTGTGATGGACAAATGTGATGTACTAATCACAAATAAACGTTATGCAAAAATATGCAGTATTCTTGCATTTAGGATATGTATGCATAAGTTATTCTGCATGAATCATGTAACAACAGTACATATAGTGAGATCTATAATGATAATAGCATGTCTTGGTGATAAGTCAACTCATCTTATCTTAGATATACTGTACTGTACATGTATAAAAAAAAATCCAGTTTAACTCATAAGTAAAAGCATGTTGTCATGACTTTATCCAGATCTTTGGGAGTCAATTTTATTATTAGTATTCAAGGTCCAAAAAAACTAAAGCATGTCATACGCAGCTCAAAATTTGGCCAATCACAGCTAAATTGGCCAATTTCAAGCTATGAGTCACCCACTCAGCACCACTGGGCTCGACAAACTTCAAATGAAAAATCAAATGAGCCAGGAGGAAAATTGTCTGCTGAACAGTGACTTAATCCAAGATTCAGATGCAGTCACTGTTCATTTATTCGGATAACCATGAGTGCTGGTTGTTTGAATACAATAGCTGGCAGGGGATATTCCTCTCTCCGTGCTGTTTATCACAGATGGAGGAGTCATTTTGGTAAGGGTGTAGCTCTAATGGTGAACAGTACAAATATCTTCTAGACCCAGTGGACTTTTCCATTTTCTAAAATGTATTCTACACACATAGTTCATATATACACATGCACATGAACATTAATGGCATCCCAGTCTTATGCCCCATACACACGCTCGGATCATCCGAAGACCAGGTCCGGCGGATCATGTCCGTCGTACTTTGTCCGATGTTGGTGTTGCATACACACGGTCGGACAAAGTTGTCGGAAAATCCGATCATTCTGAACGTGGTGACGTTTGTTGCCTATGACGGGACTACGTAGAGGCTAGTAGCCAATAGATTTGGTCTTGTAATGTGATCTGAGCATGTGTAGCACTTTGTCAGTCGGACTACGCTACACACGATCGGATTTGGTGTGATCAGACTTTGTTTGCGAAAAATCTATCCAGCAGGAGATAGGACTTTGTCCGTCGGACAATCCGACGTACACTGTCCGATGGTGCCTACACACGGTCGGAATTTACGACAACATTGTCCGATAGGACAGAATCCATCGGATAATCCGACCGTGTGTATGGGGCTTTAGTCTGTAGGGTTCAATATTGAGTTGGCCCATCATATCAAGATCAAGCAGGAGATTAAGCAAGATCCATAAAAACAAGGATGAGTGAGTTTGGGGTGGAGGAACTTGACTGGCCTGACCTCAACCCGATAGAACACCGTTTGGATGAATTAGAGCGGAGACTGCGAGGCAGTCCTTCTCATCAAACATCAGTGCCTGACCTGAAGAGTTGAAGCTGTTATAGCTACAAAAAATAGAAATCTAAGAAAAGGTTGCCTGCTAAATTAAAGTGGCCAGGCCAATTCCACCACTCCTCAAGCGACATAGGCATTAAATAAGTCACATTTGGGGGCGTGTCCTGGCAATGGAGGAGTGAGGAAAGTGTGTCTCCACAGCTCAGTACCACTGCTGCACTTAACCACCACTACAAGGGGGATTTTCACCCCA
This sequence comes from Lithobates sylvaticus, assembly GCA_028564925.1. Lineage (NCBI taxonomy): Eukaryota > Metazoa > Chordata > Amphibia > Anura > Ranidae > Lithobates > Lithobates sylvaticus. Next base: position 402,406,664 of record CM053027.1, read on the forward strand.
GACACCTCCTGCCATGTCCCAGAGGAACCGGCTGTCCTCGCAACCACCGAGGACTGACCGCACGAGTGGTAAACTCATGAAAGATGGAAAGCTCTTGAGCTTTGAAGCCCTCCCTGCAGGTTAGACATAAGGGCACACAAATGAACTTTTGGAGGCATAGAAAAATTCATAATTTATTTGAGATACACAGCCGCTCAGAGACCTTTCCTCCCTCACACCGTTTGAACGCCTCTTTGTAGATGAAGAACCAATAACTTAAATAGTATCTGAACTATACCGACTACTGGGCTCTGCCCCCACATGAGTCTAAGCATGCTGATATTCGGGTGTGGGAAAGAGACTTGGGGCGTGAACTTACCGAGACCCAGTTAATCCACTTATATCAGCTCACCCACTCATGCTCTATTGACTCTAAAACCCAGGAAATGTACTATAAGTTAATGTCCCGCTGGTACCGGGTGCCAACAGACTTGGCATGCATTTATCCCTCCAGGTCCGAGCTATGTTGACGAGGCTGTGGACACAGGGGTACACTTCTCCATATATGGTGGGAATGCCCCTTAATTAAACCCTTTAAGGAAGATATCAAGGGCCAAATAAAAGACATACTAGGACTCAACGTTTATCCCCGACTCACTTCCACCTGCACATCCCTCTGATTCCAATCAGCCAATCCAAAAAAAGTGCATTGCCTCACTTACTGAGCATGGCACTTGCTTCCAACCTACTGGAAACAGCCCAGAGTCCCTACCCGGGAGGAGTGGATCAGCAGGGTGAGTGACATCCGGGAGGCAGAAGACTGGATAGCGACTTGTCGGGGTTCTCGAGACCGATTTGTCGGTATCTGAACACCCTAGATAGAATACGTTTCTGACCCTGAACATGTGCCCTCTAGCCTAGACACAGCTCTGTTGGAGTTGGCAGAACCATCCCTTAACCACTTAAGGACCAAGCCTGTTTTTCAGACTCGGTGTTTACACATTAAAAACTATTTTTTTTTGCTAGAAAATTACTTAGAACCCCAAACATTATACTTTATGTTTTCTATCACCCTTTGGAAAAAAAATCACTTTTTTTAATTAAAAGATAAGACAATAGTAAAGTTAGCCCAATTTTTTTTTATATTGTGAAAGATAATGTTACGCCGAGTAAATTGATACCCAACATGTCACGCTTCAAAATTGCATGTTTTGAGGTACAGAGGAGGTCTAGGGCTAGAATTATTGCTCTTGCTCTAATAATCGTGGTGATACCTCACATGTGTGGTTTAAACACCGTTTTCATATGCGGGCGCTACTCACGTATGCGTTCGCTTCTGCGCCCGAGCTCATCAGGACGGGGCGCTTTAAAAAAATATATTTTTTCCTTATTTATTTTACTTTATTTTATTATTTTTACACAGTTTTTTTTTTAATATTATATTATATTATATTATATATTATATTATATTATATATATTATATTAAATATTGTAAACATCCCTTGTAATAGAAAAAGCATGACAGGTCCTCTTAAATATGAGATCTGGGGTCAAAAAGACCTCAGATCCCATATTTAGACTTAAGCCCCATACACACGCGCGGATTATCCGAGGACCAGGTCCGTCGGATCATGTCCGTCGTACTTTGTCCGATGTTGGTTTTGCGTACACACGGTCGGACAAAGTTGTCGGAAAATCCGAACATTCTGAACGTGGTGACGTTTGTTGCCTACGACGGGACTACGTAGAGGCTAGTAGCCAATAGCTTTGGTCTTGTAATGTGATCTGAGCATGCGTAGCACTTTGTCCGTCGGAATTCGCTACACACGATCGGATTTGGTGTGATCGGACTTTGTTGTCAAAAAATCTATCCAGCAGGAGATAGGACTTTGTCCGTCGGACAATCCGATGGAAACTGTCCGATGGTGCCTACACACGGTCGGAATTTCCGACAACATTGTCTGATAGGACAGAATCCATCGGAAAATCCGACCGTGTGTATGGGGCTTAAGGCCTCTTTCACACGAACGATCCGTTCAGGTCCGCCTGTCAGTTTTTTAGGCGGACCTGAACGGATACTCCATAGACCTCTATGGAGGAACAGATGTCAGCGGTGACATGTCCGCTGACATCCAACCCGCTCCGATCCGAAAAAGTTTGACAGAGGAAAAACCTACTTTTCCATCCGTCTGCAGATCGGATCAGGTGACCACAGACTCTATGGTCCGTGGTCATCCGATCCCCCATAGAGTGGAGCAGCGCTCTGACAGTGCAGAGACGGACCTGTCATCTGCCTGCTCAGCGGGGATCAACGGAGAGATCCCCGCTGAGCAAGCGGATGTTCACAGGGCGGATCATCACGGATCCGTCCCGTGTGAAAGGGGCCTGAAATGCAAAAAAATGGCCCTTTAAGAGGTATGGGTGGAAGTGACGTTTTGACGTCACTTCCGTCCTGCTATGGTATGGAGATGGGTGGGGGCCATCTTCCCCTCACTCGTATCCATACCCAGTCATGGATAGGGCCCGATCGCCTCCGCCGCTGCCGACGGCTCCTGTAAGAGGCAGGGGACACAGGAGAGCGGCGGGAGGGGAGGCCCTCTCCCGCCACCGATAACAGTGATCTTGCAGTGAATGTGCCGCAGAAACCACAATTATCATTAACCGAACCGTCGCCTGAAGAGATGGATACCTCAGATGTGGCAGCAGCTGCTGCCATTACCGAGATATCCCTCCGCAAAGTCAGGACGTATATAGTCGTGCGGCCGTCGAGAAAGTGGTAGCCCGTATGTCACCAGGAACCTAGGGGACAGGGGGAAATTCCTCGCTGTACATCAGCTCCCAGAGTCCTGATGGGTCACCTATTCCAATCAAGAATGGGGTGCTCGATGTGGGGATGAAAAAGGCTCTTCACTACTTGAAAACAGACTAACTGTATCAAATGTTGTTAGGTTATACAAATTAGTTTAACATTCAGAAGACACTTTATATCATACGTTTGTTTTCATGATATACTATAATATTGAATATAGAGCTTACTCAATTGTGTTAACCGTTTGTATAATTAATTGTATCCTTACATATGTAATGTATCTTTTTTTGGATGTGTATTCAATAAACCTTTTTGACAAGAAAAAAAAAAGAAAAAGGCTCTTCACAGCACTTCAGGTATGATCTAGTCATCTTCTCTTTCCCCCTTTCCCTCTTCTCTCTCTTATACCTTTCAGAAATCGTATACATCCCCTGTTACAGGGATGGTGGTTTATGTATTCATGTATGTATGTATGTATGTATGTATGTATGTATGTATTTATGTATTCATCAAAGGCAGCACTGTTTATCCCCCCAAGCTTTTAACATTAACCTCAGGTATCCCTGGCTCGTGCTGAGGGCAGGGGGAGGTTAGATGGAGGCTATTTTGACCCCCCTCCCCCGGTGCCTAGCGCTGGCTAGGTGACCCTATTTTCACTAAGAAATTAATGATAGCACCCGCTGGCTTAGCGCCTGTGGTAGGGCTGTCATGCAGAGGCTCTTCTATATCATTTTTTTTATATGCATACTAAGTATGTTCACTGTGAATAAGACTTCCCTAAATCCCTAAAACGGAGACAGCCCTTCGGCTATTTCGCAAAATATTCACCTGGTATTTCCTTTCCTTTTTATTATTATTTTCTTGTTCAGCTTGATTGTATGTGATGTTTATGTGATACGAGCCCATGTGGGCTTGAGACTTTATTCAGATACAAATGTTTGACATGACATGTTACTTGTCTTCCAAAAAATAAAGATTATACAAAAAAAAATAAGTCACATCTTTTTACAAGAATCTGAAATTAGATGCACGTAGCCTGCACTGTCTATTTAATCACCATCCATTGTGCTGAGTGCTTTAATTTGTGTTTAACAGACATACTAAACAAAGTAGGATGTTGATACACTTAAATAAATTTAGCTTACCTAATCAATACACCCAAAGTTCTCTTCCACTTCACAACTGCTAAACTTCAACCTTGAAAACTTAGATCTTAAATAATGTTGTGAACAAATGTTGCCCTCTGAAGCATCCACCATACTTCATTGTATATCTACCACATGTCACTATCTGCATATTTGTTTTAACATGTGCAGACACGTTTTTTTTTTTGGCAAGCTACTCCTTATGAATCTGGAACATGCCTACACACTAAATGATGAAAAAAGTGCTCACTGGTTATACTCTTCCCCTGTATTCATTCATCTTTAATGTAATTTTTTTTTAGGTCTTTAGAACTGTTCTTTCAAACATGGCACATGTGTTTTGCTGTTTTTCAGACAATATTCAATTTTTGGAACACCATCTGTCCTCTATAGCAAGTTGAAAAACCTCTGCCAATAAAAATTGAAAACCAATATGCCCCTGCAGTGGCTCTAAGTTAATGAAGAATTATTAACAGAAATCTTCAGGCTGCTCCAACTGAGATTTACATTGAAATACAACTGTCCCTCATTTATAGAGACTGTTCCTCTTTTGGAACCAGATTCCTACGTCCTTCTTTCTACTCAGATGTCCTTATTTTGTTTGTTGTATAGACCTCTATAAAATTGTACTAGTTAACTGAAAGTATTATAGAACCTTAAACTACTTTTTTTATTTTGAAAAACTAGTAAAATAACAAGGTAATGTTGAAAATGAGCACCTTTGGATTTAAAAAATAGTTTTCCTGAAGGCTCCATGTAAGCCTACCACTCGGTATGCCCTGCCCACAACCCCACCTGCAGGACCTAACTCATAAATTTGACTCCCTCCCCCAGGTCGGCGTTGCTTTCTTTTCCTCCTCACCTCACAAGATCAAGCAGCCTATTGCTCCCTAGCTGCAGACCTGTCATGTTCCTGGTGGAGTTTGAGCTGTAGAGGGGGCTTCTCTTTCACCTCTTGTTCAACACCCCTGGTAGTGATGACAGGAAGTGTGAGGACACAGAGTTGCACAAGGACTGGTGTAACAGGCAGCGCCAGCTGAGGTTTGGAGGAAGCAGATGACTACGGATCACCAAGCAGGAAACAGGAACTAGAGCATGGTGGCATGTGATCAGCAGGCAGGAGCATAGCCAGGACAAGGACACAAGCCAAAAGGTCATCAACAGCTGGGCAGTGAGGTACAGGAGTCAGGATACAGCCCAGGGGGTCGGTGCACAGTTGGGCAGTGAGGTACAGGAGCACAAGACAGGAGCAGGGCCAGAGTACAAGCCAAGGTCACAACAGGCAGGCAGGAATAAAGAGACTGGTCAAGGGCAATCTGGGTCGTGCATGGGTAGGCAGATATAGCAGATCACGGTGCAAGTTAAACAGGAACTAGCTGAAGACCACACAGCAATCTGTTCATGCCATAACCCAGCTTAAATAGGACGTTTGGCACCAGTACCGGGCGTGCACATGGGTGAATGTGTGTTCTATGTCCCTTCTACAGTGAGCCTCTACTCAAAATTAGAAGCATGAGCATGTAATAGTGTTCTGGTTCCAATACATACTGAACTTCTCTTACAAATCCTTTATGGACCCTTAAATAGGCTCTTTGCATGGGTGTTGTGGCTGGCATTTGGGATTTATGAACTGCTAAATGCAAGGCTGTTCCCAAGGGTAACACCATGGCTATGCAGATGTCTGCTATATAAATTCTGCCTGATTGTAATGCCTTTTTATTTGTCTCTGTGATGCATGCTGCATCTTAATTTGATTCAGTGATGCTTTTCTAGATTGAATGGATCCCATTGAGGCAGCTGGAATGCTTTTCTGAGTTCCACAGCGGCTTGGGTGAAGGCAGCTACCAGGATGCATGTGGGCTATTTGAAGTGTAACACCATTTTTGTTAAAAAAAAAAATGTAATGATCATATTTATAATTCCCGTGGGTGATCTGTGTACATTGCAGAATCTTATTGTAAATCTGTTACATATTCTTACCTTTTGTTTCTGTTCTGAAAAACATTTTCCTCATGTCCTGCTTTCTGGCACTACAGGTTTTGATTCATTAACCACCTGTTAAAAATATCAGAGCTCTGGTCTGGGAAGCCGCAGTATTAGCCTCCCTTTTGCGGTAGTTAACCCCCTTAGAGGTTTATTACCAAACACATTCATTCCTATTGCATTGGATTTTGTCTTTCAACTGCTTTACTGAACAGCAGGGCTGTAATTTGAAGTAGATGTGAAATGTTTAATATCTTTTGGTTACCAGATGACTTGAGTAGAAATTGTACATAATATAATGATTCTTAAAAAATGTGTTCTTCTTTAGAATTGATCAGTATCCTTGTTTGTCAGGGATTCATTTTTACTGAGATAGGTCCTTGTTCAGCCTGCAGTCTGATCCTTCAATGCTGTGACTGTTCTATGCAGGTTAGTAGCTGGTGGATGCTAGTGCCTTTCTTTCTGGTATTTTTGTCGGATTGTCAGCCCTTCTGTGGCCCTCTTAAAGCTGTATGCTGCTATCTACTTTCCTACTGCCAGTTGCTGTAAAGCCATTTGCTTACTTTTCTAAGTTGTCACCTCATCCTTGTAGCCAGTCATTGCAAAGAAGGTAAGGGGCATCTTTCAGGTAAGAGTTTTATTTCAGGTGAATGGGAAGCTAACTAATGGGCTCTTCTTTGTTATTTAGTCCCTCCAGATCGGCATGCATCATGCACACCTAAACTGGGTCTGTGCAGCTCATACCTTGGTAAGCAAGCCCTGTATGAATCCTGATGACACCTAAAATGTTGTCACATACATTAAACATGTGGTCAATACACTCTAAAGGAGTTTTTTCCACTCACCCTGTGAAGAGGGTAATTATTATGGCAAGGGGCAGTCTCGTAGCCTCCCCAGGCAAAACTTCACTGTACAGATTCCTCCAAAAGTAAATGCGGATGAATATGAATGTGTTATTCTTGTTGGTTCAGGCAGCCAGGGATAAAGAAGACAACACCTAACAGGCTGTTATATTCATTAAACGTGTGGTAAATACACTCTAAAGGAGTACTTACCATGTAAAGGAACAGGATCCAGGAAATTGGCACATGTCTCCAACCTAGCCTAAATAAACTTTGGGCTGTCCATCCTGCTCCGCTGGGACAAGGTCCCTGTGTTCACCTGCTAAATGCATTGTCTATCAGGGAGCACCTCTGCTGGTCTCTAGGGTGGCTTATGAAGTATAAATCTCTCTCAGTGGGAAAGCAGTACAATATCATGGCTGGTGGCTGCCGCTGACACTTGCCTTATTATTACTGAGATACTGAGCTTCTTTGTGGATGAGGCACTGCACTGCTGCTTAATAGTCATTGAAGAAGCTCAGTTTTTTTGCCTTCCTTCTACTTCTGCAGTAAAAACAAATTCCAAACCCTAATAAAGACTGGTGCCACTAGAGAAGGCAGGGGACAGTGCTCATCTTCTTCCCAGGCAAACAGTCCTCTTCAGACTCTTCGAAAGAGGAAGATGCAGATGAACATGACTGTATGAATCCTGCTTTGTTCAGGCAGTGATGAAGATTACATGGACCAACAGGTTGTCACATTTCATTAAGCACATGGTCAAGATACTCTAAAAGAGTTGTTTCCACTCAACCCGGGCAGGAGTCATCTATTCTGACAACAGCCAGTTTTCTTTCCAGAAGCGGTCAACTAATCACAGACCTTTCCCAGGCATCCCCCTTTAAACTCTGCCAAAGAAGATACAGATCAGCAGGACTATATGGATTCTGCTTTGTTCAACCAATCAGTGATTAGGGTGATGATGAACAAGTTGTCACAATTCATCAAGCATGTTGTCAAGACACTCTAAAGGAGTTGTTTGAATTCACCTTGTGTAAGGGTCATCTATTCTGGCAATGTCCAGTTTTCCTTCTAAAACCAGTAAACTGGTCCCAGAGATTTCTCAGGCCAACCAACCCTATTCAGACTCTTCCAAAAAAGAAGATGCGGAGGAGGATGACCTTTGTCCAGTTTTTGATCACTCTTTTGTAAGTCTGGTGAGATGCCTTAGGATCAAAGGAAAGCAGTGGAAGTATTTCAAGTGCCTCCAAAAACAGCTTTGCAATTTCCCCATGGTGACTGAATTAAAAGCTCATTCTAGAAGAATGGAGCAAAAAGCATGTTTTTACAGCAGGATTTCAAAGTTATGCCCTTATAAAGAGAAAGGCGTCCAGCGTGTGTACTCACTCCCATCCAAGTGTAGAAATCTAGCTACGTAACACTAGCCGGGGGAGGGAGTCAAATTTATGATTGAGGTCCTGTTTTGCATATTACAGCGGAGCTACACCCTAAAGTGGAACTTCCGCTCATCGGATTCCTCCCTTCCTCCGGTGCCACAATTGGCACCTTTCAGGGGGAGGGGGTGCAGATACCTGTATAATACAGGTATCTGCACCCACTTCCGGGCATAGATAGCCGCAGAATATCCGCAGATAGGGAACCGGGCAGTGAAGCCGCAATGCTTCACTTCCTGATTCCCTGAGCGAGGGTGGCGGCGGAACGGCCGAGAGATGAGCGATTGCTTGTCATCTGCTGCTGACATCGCTGGCACCCTGGACAGGTAAGTATCCATTTATTAAGTATTTATTAAGTATTTGTAGCTGCTGGCTTTTAATATTTTTTTTAAGGTGGAGCTCCGCTTTAACTTTCCATTGCTTTCATAACGGGGGCCCTGGCAGCTATGTGTTTTTTGCCTACTTGCTTTGTGCTAAACCTAAAATATAATAGTCAGCCCTAAAATATCATTGTTAATGTTTATGGTGAATTATTTACCAAAATATTAGAAATTACCATCTTTTTTCCCCAGTTTAATTGTGTATGTAAAGCCAATAACAATTTTTTATTGCTGCCTCTGTCTTCGCTGGGAGATTCACCCTCTCTTTTTGTTCTTGTGACCATTTTCACTGAGACAATTTTTTGGGAGGAGATCCATAATCTTACAGTTGTCATCAGAACAAGAGCAGTTGTAAGTTAATTCGCCCTATACATGTGCGTTATGTTCATTAAAGATTTTATTTTGCATATTCAGGTGATTTTGGCCCATAGACTTCAATGTACAGTACAGTACAGTGATACACACATTTTTGCACACAAAGAACTCTTCTTACTTCGAACTGCTTTCCTCCTCTTGTGCAGTGTAGGAAATAAACTGCTAAAGCATTGATACATGTGCAAAAATGCTTGTAAAATACATGTAAAATACCTATAAAATGCTTTAAAATCACTGCTCAGGTATGAATGTGCACTAACCTAATTCTTTCAATTTTAGAAACTTTATTTCACTTATGCCACGTACACACGGACGGACTTTGCATCGGGCAAAACTCTGTCTTCCCTTTGGAAATGAGTCCATAACACATTCTTATCATAGGGCCTATCAATTGATGTGTCTTAACCCTAGGTGAGAGTTCCCTAAAGCACCAAGGTGCTCTATGTAATAGAGCCCTACTCTGTGCTTGCTCCAAACCCAGCCATATCTTTAGGTCTCCATGTCGGCACCAGTCAATTATTCGACTCAGTATGGCTGCTTGATAACATTTATATATGTCAGGTATGGCCAACCCACCATATTGTTTAGGAAGGGTCAGCAAGGATCTTCTAATCCTTGGATGTGTCTGTGCCCAGATAAATCCGGTAAACAGTGTATCAATCTTTTTAAAATATTTCCTAGGGATAGCAATGTGTAATGCCTGAAATAAGAATAGAAATGTTGGTAAAATATTCATTTTGAGTAGATTACCTTTTCCAAACCAGGAATGGAACCCCTTGTGCCACCTCTCCAGAAGACTCCGAACCCTTTGTAGAAGTGGTGGAAAATTAAGATCAAACGTATGTGAGAGGTCTGCTGGGATACGAGTACCCAAGTAATTCAGAGCATGATCTGTCCATTTAAATTTATAGCTGGATTTCAATAATCTCAACATATCTTTAGGCATTGCGATTCCCATAGCCTCTAACTTAGTTAAATTTATCTTAAAATATGATAAGGAGCCATATATCTCTATTTCAGAATAAAGGTTAGGGAGGGATATCATTGGGTTAGTCAATGAAAATAGCATGTCATCGGCATAAGCCGAGATCTTATACTGGGTTCTTTCAACTGTCAATCCCTGGATATCTTGGTTTAATCGTATCCTACAAAGGAAAGGTTCTAAGGAGAGTGCGAAAAGAAGGGGCGAAAGTGGGCAGCCCTGCCTGGTCCCATTGGTGATCCCAAAAGAGGGAGACAAGACTCCATTTACCTTTACCTGGGCACTTGGTAGAGCATAAATACGTAAAATCCATCAAAGCATATTTTCTCCCACCCCTACATATCACAGAACCGAAAAAATAAACTGCCAGTTAACCCGATCAAAAGCCTTCTCTGCATCTGTCCCAAGAAACACACAGGAGCTTAGATAGATTAGCTACATGTATTAAATTCAAGACCTTAGTAGTATTGTCCTGTGCTTCTCGTGTTGGGACAAATCCCACTTGGTCCAGATGAATCAAGGAGGGCAATTGCGGCTGCAACCGAGTCGCAAGAATTTTTGCAAACAATTTCAAGTCTGAATTTAAAAGGGATATTGGCATATAACTTCCACATTGCATGGGATCTTTACCCTTCTTAGGGATCACCGTAATAAGGGCCTTGAGAGGCTCCAAAGGGAATGGACTCCCGTCACCCAGGCCATTATACATCTTCACTGTAAGGTCCCAGTATAGGCAAGAAGTGTTTATAATATTGGGCTGTAAAGCCATCTGGGCCAGGTGCTTTACCCACTTTCACCCCCTTCACTGCCTCTTGCACCTCCTCTAATTTAATTGGTACTTACAATTCCTGTTGTCCTATGGACGTTAGACCAGGCATTCCAATTAACGCTAAATACCTGTCTATTCCTGACTGTGTCGGTGGGTCTTATTGTAAATTATAAAGGGAAGAATAATATTTTCCAAATCTTTGAGCAGTTTGTCTAGGCAATGTAAGCTTTTCCCCTTCCGCTCCTATGATCTTTGGTACATAAATCATCGCCTGTTTTTCCTTCAGAGTTCTAGACAATAATTTGCCACATTTGTTACCAGACTCGTAAACATGTTTATGGCCAATCTGTATTGCCCTTTTTGCTTTATACATTAGTTATTCCGTGACCTGTGATCAGAGGGCCCCGTTCCACGTCTGAGGAGAGAGCATGTTTATGCAGTGATTCTAATCGATGTATATTTCTTAACAAGGATATTAACTTTGCCTCCCTCTCTCGCTTTAGTCTGGCCCCGTGTTTTATCAAGATTCCCTGTATCACTGCCTTATGGGCTTCCCAAATCACTCCAGGGGTACATTTGGGGGTATCATTAACCTGAAAATAGCATGTCACCTCTTTAAGAACCTCTTTCATCACCACAGCGTCTTGTAACAGACTTTCGTTATGTCTCCATGTCGCAGGGCCAAGGCCTCGGCTCCCCGGCATATTGTTCTTCAAAAAAATTGGTGCATGATCTGACCAAGTAATTGCCCCAATAGTGGCTTCTGCCACTAAGTGCAATTGGCAGTGAGAAATAAAGAAGAAGTCAATTCGTGAATATGACTTATGTGATGGCGAGTATAAAAGGCGACACTGATCTACCAATCTTGCTCTCTGGAATGTCCAAGTAATCTGTTTCCTTGAACCTGGCAAAACTGACAAAGTACCTATGGAAGTATCCTCCCTAGGTATCAAGGGCATATTAAGGTCCCCTCCTAAGATCAGCTGACCCCCCTTGAACTCCTCAAGTTTGTCTAAGGTATTTCTAAAAAAACAATCCTGTTGTACATTTTATATTTTCTTGTCAGCAGCACACATATACTACCTATAGTGTCTTTGTGTCTTTGGCACCCATAGGACTTCTAGTGTGTTAGTGGCAGCACACAGAGCTCCTATATTTTCTTGTCGGCAGCACATATATACTACCTATAGTGTCTTTGTGTCTTTGGCACCCATAGGACTTCTAGTGTGTTAGTGGCAGCACACAGAGCTCCTATATTTCTTGTCAGCAGCACACATATACTACCTATAGTGTCTTTGTGTCTTTGGCACCCATAGGACTTCTAGTGTGTTAGTGGCAGCACACAGAGCTCCTATATTTTCTTGTCAGCAGCACACATATACTACCTATAGTGTCTTTGTGTCTTTGGCACCCATAGGACTTCTAGTGTGTTAGTGGCAGCACACAGAGCTCCTATATTTTCTTGTCAGCAGCACACATATACTACCTATAGTGTCTTTGTGTCTTTGGCACCCATAGGACTTCTAGTGTGTTAGTGGCAGCACACAGAGCTCCTATATTTTCTTGTCAGCAGCACACATATACTACCTATAGTGTCTTTGTGTCAGCAGCACCCATAGGACTTCTAGTGTGTTAGTGGCAGCACACAGAGCTCCTATATTTTCTTGACAGCAGCACACATATAGTACCTATAGTGTCTTTGTGTCAGCAGCACCCATAGGACTTCTAGTGTGTTAGTGGCAGCACACAGAGCTCCTATATTTTCTTGACAGCAGCACACATATAGTACCTATAGTGTCTTTGTGTCAGCAGCACCCATAGGACTTATAGTGTGTTTGTGGCAGCACACATAGCTCCTATATTTTCTTGTCAGCAGCACACATAGTACCTATAGTGTGTTAGTGTCAGCACCCATAGGACCTACAGTGTGTTGTGAGCACACATAGGAGCTCTATTTTTTATACTATATACACTACCGACTACAATGGCTGGAAGACCGCCAAGGAGAGGCAGACCGTGCAGAGGCAAGAACACAGGGCAGGCAGGCTCTGTTTCTAGAGACAACAGTGCTGGCCATGGATGTGGTCGTGCATCGTCATCAGCACGTGGCCATGGGATGCGGCGTCACATGTCCAACGAGGCAGGATGCCCCCTGGAGGCCAGCTAGAGGCCAGCACAGCAACTGTATCACACCGCAGAGCTCCGCGGAGCTCCGCCTGTGCAGGGCGCTGCCTCTGCACGTTATCACAAAAGTTCTTTGGTGTGGGCCTTTTTTGAGACGAGTGCATCAGATCGCACCACTGCTATTTGCAATATTTGTCTCAAGCGTATCTCGCGTGGCCAAAACATCAGACGCTTGGGCACCACAAGCATGAGCAGACATATGTCGACCTGCCATGCAGCTCGTTGGCAAGCACACATAAAAGACCCACACCAAAGAACAAAGCGGACCTCTCCTTGCTCCTCATCAGCTGGGATCTCCATCCCCACTATATCTTAAGTCCTCTCTGAAAGCTGCTCTGAGAGGACTGAAGGTGTAGAATTAGGTGTGTCACAACCAAGTACTTGCAGTACACCGACGTCCGATTGTAGCAGGCAAATTTCCCTGCCCCAGCTGCTGGACCGTCGAAAGAAGTATACTCCCAGCCATCCACATGCCCAGCGGTTGAATGCTAGCTTGGCTAAATTGCTAGCACTTCAACTGCTGCCTTTTCAGTTGGTAGACTCGGCCCCCTTCCGTGAGTTTGTTCAATGTGCGGTTCCTCAGTGGCAGGTTCCCAAACGCCACTTTTTCTCACGGAAGGCGATTCCGTCTCTCTACCGGCATGTAGAAGGCAATGTCCATGCCTCGCTGGACAGGGCGGTCAGCGGTAAGGTGCATATTACCGCTGACTCATGGTCCAGCAGGCATGGACAGGGAGGTTATCTTTCTTTCACGGCCCATTGGGTCACTCTATTGGCAGCTGGGAGGGATGCAGGACAAGGTGCAGTAGTGTTGGAGGTTGTTCCGCCACCACGCCTCCAAAATGCTACTACTGGTTGTGACACACCTCTCTCCTCCACCCCCTCCTCTTCTTCTTCCTCCAGTGCTCTGTCCTCAGAACCAGCGGTGCTCCGTAGGCGTACAAGGGGCTACGCGAGTACGCAGGCAAAAATATGCCATGCCGTGCTTGCGCTGGTGTGTTTGGGGGACAGGAGCCACACTGGGGCAGAGGTTCTGGCAGCTCTGCAGGGGCAGGCCGAGAGGTGGTTGACGCCACGCCAGCTTAAGCCAGGAATGGTGGTTTCTGACAATGGCACCAACCTCCTCTCCGCCCTGCGACAGGGGCAGCTCACCCATGTGCCCTGTATGGCTCACGTCCTCAACCTGGTGTGCAGCGGTTCTTGGGCAGGTACCCAGGCTTACAGGATGTCCTGAGGCAGGCCAGGAAAGTCTTGTGCATTTCTGCCGATCTTAGAAAAAGATATATATATTGGGCAAAGTAAGGTAGAAATACAGTTGGTCTATCGCATCCCAAAATTAAATAAATAAATGTATCAGTAGGCTGTAGTGTGCATGAACACTGGCCAATACCCCTGAGGGATGCTTGGGGTGAAGATAGACACTTGAAAGGTGTATGCTCTTAATAAGGTAAATAGTTTATTAAAGAAAAATTGTACAAATATAGAAATGCTGAATAGAGTTCAGTATGTTTGCATACATAATGGGGTAGGCTTGTACAGTTTTAACATGTCAACAGCATAAACATACAAAAACGTTGTGACAATTAAGAACTTGCTTGATACATGTATGATAAGGATGATGCCAACATGTTTCGGACTTTGGTCCTTTGTCAAGGCAACTAGATATCCTTTTGATTCACATCTAAATGTGTGTAAGAATCAGAGGGTTAGTACATATAAGTAGAGACAAATGATACAGTCATTTTAACCATTGCTATGTACAACCGGTGCAGTACATAAAAAATTGTATGGGAGTGAAGCAGGTACTTACATGTAATGCCAACATTCATATTTGCCACAGGGAGAGCCACTAAACGTGGTGTATATAAGTGGATATTTGTAAAAACAAAAGAAAGGTGGCCACTGGTAGTGGAAAGCTTGCTGAAATACCCTCAGCGGATTACAAGGTCCAATACAGGGCTTGGGCAAAAGCCTAGGTCTTGTAGCAGGCAGGTAGCTGAGCCAGGCAATGTATGACTGTAAAAATAGAGTATAAGTGTAAGAATAATGAAGGTAGTAGTAATAGAGATGCATAAGCAGCCCTATAAAGCAAAGCGCTGTTGTTACCTGGATAAAAATCGCTTGGGATAAGAGATCATTCAGCTCTGGGTCATCAGCAGCATGTACTGAGGCCATCTGCTGTGTGGGTATATAAGTGTTCATCTAATGACAATCAGCTGGGTAAGGTGTGGATATTTGGGCTGAAAGATCTGCTGATTGGCTGTTTTGCCTGTGAGGAGAAGGCGCCTGAAGCGCCATAGGTGTATCTCCAGTGAGGACCTCTGACGGGGCGGCGCCGGGCGTGAGCGTCATGACGGCGGGGTCACGTCCGGCGTCGTGACGTCACCGACGCGGGAAGAAGCCGCTGACGACCTGATGCGCTCCACCATGGAGTGCAAACAGGAAGTGGACCGGCGGCAGAGTCCATAATACAGCGGAAAGTTGGCGCATGCGCAAAGGGAAAACTGCGCATGCTTACCAAGTCTTACCCGCGCCGGGTATCCAAACTGAGGGAATCAAGCTATTAAGTCTGAAATAGCACAGCATTGTTGAGTATAAATATTTGAGTGGCTATGAGTTTATGGCGGACATGTGTTGTACCTGAATAATAAAGATAATATATAATATGAGGAACATTATGGCATGTAGCATTGAATAGAGTGGACACATCACAGATTACAGCAAGTATTGCAAAAGGGATTTGACAGAGATTATGATTCATGTGGGTGCTGAAATGTGGAAAGTAGAATCAGAGATCTAATTCACAGACTCCAGTTTCAAAACCGTCAAGGTAGGGTTTGAAATTAAAGGCCTCATTGAGGCCAGGGGGTAAGGTGGCATTAAGATGGAAAATCCATCGAAGTTCGCTTTGTAATAGCGCTTTATTGTAGTCACCACCTCGAGCAGGGGGTGGGATATGATCTAAGGCTTTAAATGAAATTTTGGGGATAGCGTCTTGATGGACAATATTGCAGTGTCGCCCCAAAGGTAGATCTGGATCCCTTTGGTTTACACTGCTAATATGGCCATAAATCCGCTTCCAGAAAGGTAGTTTGGTCTTGCCCACATAGAAGCACCCACATTCACATTCAAGTAAATAAACAATGCCAACTGAGCGGCAGTTCACATAATATTTAGGAAAAAAATCGTTGACCATTGGGGAGGACATTGTGTATGTTAGATTTGGATAGATATTTGCAATAACTGCAATTGCCACATGGAAATGTGCCCTTGAGTTGCTTCTGGGATTTATTACTGCTTTTGTATTCACTGGTAATAAGTTTGTCTCGAAGGGAAGGAGCACGTCGGTAAGTAATTAAAGGTTTTGGCGGAACAAAGGGGGAAAGGGTCCTATCTGTGGCAATAATATGCCAATGTTTCAAAAGTATTTGAGAAATCTCATTATATTGTTGACAATAGTTTGTAATGATTCTTAGGGGAGATTGAGTAGATGGCCCAGTTTGTTTGGGAGTAAGTAAAACAGAGCGTGATTTAGATTTCGCTTTTTTGTATGCGTCTTTAAGGACGCTGTTCTTATAGCCCCGTGCCCGTAACCTATTACGTAGCACGGAGGCCTCGTGTTCAAAGGAGGTATCCGTCGAGCAATTGCGTCGTGCACGGAGATATTGGGCAAAAGGGATAGATTTTAATAACGGCTGTGGGTGGAAGCTAGAAGCAGCCAGGATAGTGTTACCGGCAGTAGGTTTCCGGAACAAGTGGCTCTGTAGTTGTCCATGTCTGTCCTTGCTAAGCGTTAGATCAAGGAAAGAGATGGAACTATAGCTATAAGTCATTGTAAATTTAAGGTTGAGAGAGTTGGACGTATTAAGATATTGGAGAAATTGTTGTAGAGTATCAATAGGGCCTTGCCATAGAATTAGAATGTCATCAATGTAGCGTCGAAAAGAGGCTATATGTTTAGTATAGATGCTGGCTGCATCGTCTAAGAATAGTTCACGTTCCCACTCCCCCAGGTACAGATTGGCGTACGCCGGGGCGCAGCAAGTGCCCATGGCGACGCCCTGTACCTGGAGATAGTGGGACCCATTGAAAGAGAAAAAGTTGTGGGTTAAAATGAATTTGAGTGCTCTAATAATAAATAGAGACAACTCACGGGAGTATATATTAGCATTAAACAAGGTGTGCTGGATGGCTGTAAGCCCTAGAGAGTGGGGTATAGAACTGTAAAGGGCCTCCACGTCGATGGCGACCAGGACAGTGTCGGCATCGACATGGAGGTCCGAAAGACCTTGAAGTAAGTGTGTGGTATCACGTATATATGACGGTAACGCCTGTACTAAAGGCTGGAGTAGTTTATCTATGTAACGACTAAGGTTATCAGTAAGGCAGCCGCGTCCAGAGACGATAGGTCTACCTGGTGGCCTGGGAAGGTTTTTGTGCACCTTAGGTAAGGCATAAAAGGTTGCTTCTCTAGGGAATTTGGTCCTGATGTAGTCTGTGGTAGGCTTGTCGATGATGCATTGTCTAGAAGCATCATCAACAAGAGTGTACAATTCATGTTGGAATGATTTGATTGATGTGTTGGAAACTATGGTGTACCACTCTCGGTTACGTAGTATATTGAGACACATCTCAAGGTAGTCTTTTCTGTCTAGGACAACAATGTTTCCGCCTTTGTCCGCCGGTTTAATCACTATTGACGGGTTCGTTTTTAGGTTTTGTAGGGCCAAATGTTGATTGTATGTAAAGTTTTTTATTTTTGGATGAGTAGGAAAGGTTTTTAGGTGACGTATTTCGTTAGTCACTGACTGTAGAAATAGTGCAGAACGTGGGTTGGTGCTAGGTGAAGGAAAAAAGCTCGATTTTTTCTTTAGAGAGATGTGATGAGGGGGGTGTTGGGAATAAGTGGATATATCATCCTCGAGATTATTGAGGAGATTTTCTAAATCAATAGTGTCGATAAGATCAGGTGGATTATTTTCCTCAAGAAGCTCAATGAGCTGCTGAAGGGCAGTGGTTTCTGTCGCAGTGTGTAAGGCCTCTTTTCGACGCTACATTGATGACATTCTAATTCTATGGCAAGGCCCTATTGATACTCTACAACAATTTCTCCAATATCTTAATACGTCCAACTCTCTCAACCTTAAATTTACAATGACTTATAGCTATAGTTCCATCTCTTTCCTTGATCTAACGCTTAGCAAGGACAGACAAGGACAACTACAGAGCCACTTGTTCCGGAAACCTACTGCCGGTAACACTATCCTGGCTGCTTCTAGCTTCCACCCACAGCCGTTATTAAAATCTATCCCTTTTGCCCAATATCTCCGTGCACGACGCAATTGCTCGACGGATACCTCCTTTGAACACGAGGCCTCCGTGTTACGTAATAGGTTATGGGCACGGGGCTATAAGAACAGCGTCCTTAAAGACGCATACAAAAAAGCGAAATCTAAATCACGCTCTGTTTTACTTACTCCCAAACAAACTGGGCCATCTACTCAATCTCCCCTAAGAATCATTACAAACTATTGTCAACAATATAATGAGATTTCTCAAATACTTTTGAAACATTGGCATATTATTGCCACAGATAGGACCCTTTCCCCCTTTGTTCCGCCAAAACCTTTAATTACTTACCGACGTGCTCCTTCCCTTCGAGACAAACTTATTACCAGTGAATACAAAAGCAGTAATAAATCCCAGAAGCAACTCAAGGGCACATTTCCATGTGGCAATTGCAGTTATTGCAAATATCTATCCAAATCTAACATACACAATGTCCTCCCCAATGGTCAACGATTCTTTCCTAAATATTATGTGAACTGCCGCTCAGTTGGCATTGTTTATTTACTTGAATGTGAATGTGGGTGCTTCTATGTGGGCAAGACCAAACTACCTTTCTGGAAGCGGATTTATGGCCATATTAGCAGTGTAAACCAAAGGGATCCAGATCTACCTTTGGGGCGACACTGCAATATTGTCCATCAAGACGCTATCCCCAAAATTTCATTTAAAGCCTTAGATCATATCTTACCCCCTGCTCGAGGTGGTGACTACAATAAAGCGCTATTACAAAGCGAACTTCGATGGATTTTCCATCTTAATGCCACCTTACCCCCTGGCCTCAATGAGGCCTTTAATTTCAAACCCTACCTTGACGGTTTTGAAACTGGAGTCTGTGAATTAGATCTCTGATTCTACTTTCCACATTCCAGCACCCACATGAATCATAATCTCTGTCAAATCCCTTTTGCAATACTTGCTGTAATCTGTGATGTGTCCACTCTATTCAATGCTACATGCCATAATGTTCCTCATATTATTATTATCTTTATTATTCAGGTACAACACATGTCCGCCATAAACTCATAGCCACTCAAATATTTATACTCAACAATGCTGTGCTATTTCAGACTTAATAGCTTGATTCCCTCAGTTTGGATACCCGGCGCGGGTAAGACTTGGTAAGCATGCGCAGTTTTCCCTTTGCGCATGCGCCAACTTTCCGCTGTATTATGGACTCTGCCACCGGTCTACTTCCTGTTTGCACTCCATGGTGGAGCGCATCAGGTCGTCAGCGGCTTCTTCCCGCGTCGGTGACGTCACGACGCCGGACGTGACCCCGCCGTCATGACGCGCTCACGCCCGGCGCCGCCCCGTCAGAGGTCCTCACTGGAGATACACCTATGGCGCTTCAGGCGCCTTCTCCTCACAGGCAAAACAGCCAATCAGCAGATCTTTCAGCCCAAATATCCACACCTTACCCAGCTGATTGTCATTAGATGAACACTTATATACCCACACAGCAGATGGCCTCAGTACATGCTGCTGATGACCCAGAGCTGACTGATCTCTTATCCCAAGCGATTTTTATCCAGGTAACAACAGCGCTTTGCTTTATAGGGCTGCTTATGCATCTCTATTACTACTACCTTCATTATTCTTACACTTATACTCTATTTTTACAGTCATACATTGCCTGGCTCAGCTACCTGCCTGCTACAAGACCTAGGCTTTTGCCCAAGCCCTGTATTGGACCTTGTAATCCGCTGAGGGTATTTCAGCAAGCTTTCCACTACCAGTGGCCACCTTTCTTTTGTTTTTACAAATATCCACTTATATACACCACGTTTAGTGGCTCTCCCTGTGGCAAATATGAATGTTGGCATTACATGTAAGTACCTGCTTCACTCCCATACAATTTTTTATGTACTGCACCGGTTGTACATAGCAATGGTTAAAATGACTGTATCATTTGTCTCTACTTATATGTACTAACCCTCTGATTCTTACACACATTTAGATGTGAATCAAAAGGATATCTAGTTGCCTTGACAAAGGACCAAAGTCCGAAACATGTTGGCATCATCCTTATCATACATGTATCAAGCAAGTTCTTAATTGTCACAACGTTTTTGTATGTTTATGCTGTTGACATGTTAAAACTGTACAAGCCTACCTCATTATGTATGCAAACATACTGAACTCTATTCAGCATTTCTATATTTGTACAATTTTTCTTTAATAAACTATTTACCTTATTAAGAGCATACACCTTTCAAGTGTCTATCTTCACCCCAAGCATCCCTCAGGGGTATTGGCCAGTGTTCATGCACACTACAGCCTACTGATACATTTATTTCTGCCGATCTTATAATGCCAGTGCTCGGCTGACTGAGCTGCAAAAGGAGCTGAACCTGCCCAAGAACCGCCTAATATGTGACATGCCCACCAGGTGGAACTCAACGTTGGCCATGCTGCAGCGACTGCACACGCAGCAGAGGGCCATCAATGAGTACCTTTGCGACTACGGCACCAGGACAGGGTCAGGGGAGCTTGGCTTTTTTTCCCCACGCCAGTGGAGCATGATCAGGGATGCATGCACTGTCCTCTCACCATTTGAGGAGGCCACGAGGATGGTGAGCAGTGACAGTGCATGCATTAGTGACACTGTACCTCTTGTCCACCTGTTGGAGCATACGCTGCATGGGATAATGGACAGGGCACTTGAGGCAGAACAGAGGCAGGAAGAGGAGGACTTCCTTGCCTCTCAAGGCCCCCTTTATCCAGACAGTGTTCCTTCTGTCCCACCCATCACACAGGAAGAGGATGAGGAGGAGGAGGAGGAGGAGGATTGTGTGAGCATGAAGGTGGAGCCTGGCACTCAGCAGCAGCAGCAGCAGTCTTTTAGGGATGATGTACAGTCCCAACAAACCAGTGGACTTGTACGTGGCTGGGAGGAGGTGGCTGGCGATCATGTCATCCTCAGTGACCCAGAAGACTCCGGACCGAATGCCTCAGCTAACCTACATAGCATGGCCTCCCTGATCCTGAAAAGCCTGCGGAAGGATCCTCGTGTTCTTCGGATCAAGGAGAGGGACCATTACTGGCTGGCCACTCTCCTTGATCCACGGTACAAGGGTAAGGTTGCGGACCTTATCTTGCCGTTGCAGAGGGAGCAGAGGATGAGACATCTCAGGGAGGCCTTGCAGAAAGGTCTGTGCAACGCGTTCCCAGAAACTGGGAGGTTACAAACTCCTGGTCCTGGACGACGAGTTGCTGAGGCTTCGGTCAGTAGCAGAAGGAGCGGTGGGGAAGGTGGACGTCTGACCGATGCGTTCAGACAATTTTTTAGTCCGCAGCCCCAAGGTATGATCGGTTCCAGCAACCATCGCCAGCGTCTGATATACATGGTGCAGGAATACCTAGGGGCAAGGTCAGACTTGGACACCTTTCCCACCGAAAATCCTCTGGCTTACTGGGTCCTGAGGATGGATCACTGGCCAGAGCTTGCACAGTATGCAATTGAGCTACTGGCCTGTCCTGCATCCAGCGTTCTTTCCGAACACACATTCAGTGCTGCTGGAGGATTTGTCACCGATCATAGGGTGCGCCTGTCCACCGACTCGGTTGATCGACTGACCTTCATAAAAATGAATCAGTCTTGGATCACCACCAGCTACCAGGCACCTGAAGCGGATATAACTGAATAATTTATAATGTCACATCCCTTCAAGACTGCCTATGCTGATGCTGGGTGACTGTCCTGTTATGTTCACTGACTATCCTCTTCCTCCTCCTCAATGATCCATGCCACCACACCAGTGCCTAA
>CM053027.1:402429136-402466327 GCA_028564925.1 Lithobates sylvaticus
AAACTATTGATACCAATCTCTGTCCTACGCTGTGCTCTACTGCCACTGCCTACTGCCCTACTGCTATATATATACTCAAATTTATATATATATATATATATATATATATATATATATATATATATTCATTATACAGACGCATGTGTGTTTGAGCTTTGGTGTGCACACCCTAATGCAATAGGCTGCGCACTCCTATGATCCCTATACTTACATGAGCCAAATCTCAATCCAGCGCTGTGCCCAAGAGCAGCAGCTCTCTCCTCTCTCTCTCTCTCTCTCTCTCTCTTTCCTCACTGGACATGGGAGCAACAGTGGGAGCCATTGGCTTCTGCTGCTGTCAATCACAGCATGTGAGGAAAGAACAGGGGCAGGGATAAGCCATGCTGGGTGTGTGTCTATGTACATACACAGCACGGATTGGAATCGAGCCTCTACAAGTGCCCCAATAGCAAGTGGCTTGTTATGGGGCACTTGGCAAGGGGAGGAGCGAGGTGTGCCTGCAGGGGACCCCAGAAGAGGAGGATTGGGGCTCATCTATGCAAAACCATTGTACAGAGCAGATAAGTATGACATGTTTGTTATTTTAAGAGTATCCATTTACAATCACTTTAATAATTAATATGTTAATATCTGTATTCTCTTTTTGAACCAGCAGAGTTTTAGGTTCCTATTCACATATGAATCTCTATCTGTTTAAAAAGTCTTGTGTTTAAAATAGTGACTCAGTCAGGTGATGACTCAATCAGCTTGGTCTGCATGTAGATGTGGAGAATATATGACTATATATATAAACAATGCATTCTGAACATTGGCAATGCATTAGCAACACTGAATCAACACAGTTACAGCTCAGAAGAAACACACAGCTGGCATTATAGAGCCAGATACCTTGAGTTGAACAATTGGGAGTAAAGAGTCTGAAACCTGCATTATAGCTGATCCCGGCTTATGAAAGGGAGTAAGTGTGGTCAGACCTTTTATAACCTTAAAGTCTAACTAAGAAGGTGAGAGCCTGTCTATAGGTCTCTGTGGTGGTGGATGTGCACATACACAACAGGATTTATAGTGTTTTTGAGAAGATGGACTTTCACGATTTTCTCATGGATTGATTTATGAATGTCTCACCAATTTTATTCACATACTGTATGCATTTTTTGGAGAATTTATAACATGCTTGTGGCACTTTGCATCATGACAGCTAGATAATTTGAGCATCACTTTTTACATTTATTTATGCTGGTTTCTCATCAATATATAATTTTTATTTCTGTTCAGCACGGCACATGTGGTTAGACATTTATTTTTAACTTTCAGTACTGCAGCTGTTCATATAACATCAAATATTGATTAGGGGTGAGCACTAGCAACTTATTGTAAATATATGATTATAGGCATGTAAAAAGAGATTAATATACTGACTGTTATCATTTTAATCACATATAATTATCAGTATACAACATTTTTGTAATATTGGTCTTTTAATCATAATCCACCACTGGAATTACATTTGGAAATAAAACATATTCTGTGAGTATTAAAAATGCATGGAAAAAGGCATATGTCCCACATTTTTTAAAACTAATTGCAAATATATATATGTGTGTGCAGCGGTACCCCAGTGAGGGCTGCTAATAGACTCTGTCCCCCACTAATTACCTAGACTCACACAGTATTAACCACTTCCCGACCACCTCACACAGATATTCTGCGGCAGAAGGGCACATACAGGCATATTAACGTACCTGTACGTTGCCCTTTAAGAGGCGGCTTGCGGGTGCGCACCCGCCGGGAGCTCCGTGATCGTATCCCGGTGAGGAAGAACGGGGAGATGCTAATGTAAACAAGCATCTCCCCGTTCTGCCTAATAACACTCTCACTGATCACAGCTCCATGTAGTCAGGAGCGGTGATCAGTGATATGTCACACAAAGCCCCTCCCCCACAGTTAGAATCACTCCCTAGGACACACTTAACACCTACAGCGCCACCTAGTGGTCAACCCCCTCACTGCCAGTGACATTTTTACAGTAATCAATGCAATTTTTCAGCATTGGTCGATGTATTAATGCCAACGGTCCCAAAAATGTGTCAAAATTGTCTGATGTGTCCGCCATAATGTTGCAGTCATGATAAAAATTGCTGATCGCCACCATTACTAGTAAGAAAAAATTAATAAAAATTACATAAATCTATCCCCTATTTTGTAGATGCTATAACTTGCGTAAACCAATCAAACTCTTATCGCGATTTTTTTTTACCAAAAATATGTAGAAGAATACGTATCGGCCTAAACTGAGGGAAAAAAAACTTTTTTTATATATTTTTGGGGGATAATTATTATAGCAAAGAGTAAAAAATAATGCGTTTTTTTTTTCAAAATCGTCACTTTTCTTTTGTTTATAGCGCAAAAAATATAAACCGCAGAGGTGATCAAATAGCACCAAAAGAAAGCTCTATTTGTGGGAAACAAAGGACGTCAATTTGTTTGGGAGCCTCATCGCACGACCGCGCTATTGTCAGTTTAAGTGACCCAGTGCCGAATCGCAAAAAGTGCTCTGGTCTTTGGTGAGCCAAATGGTCCGGGGCTTAAGTGGTTAAAGAAACAGTTCAAATATGTTTACTGTATTAGTGAGAACAAAAATATGAGTATATTTTAACACTGTCAGATAATAAGAAAACGCGCTTACACACAGATATTTTATCTATACTTATCAAAAAGGCAATATAATGATACAAAGTTCCTTTAATGGTAAATGAACACAGCTATTTAGCCAATCACAGAAACCTACGTGAACAGGTTAACAGGAGGGTAGAGAACTGGCACTATATCTTGTGTGTCAGGCTTCTCCCTTCTGCCTTCTCAACCCACAGGCCATTAAATCTTGCACAATACAAAGAAACAATATACAGACTATTATATTCAAAGTGGCTGACTCCCTTTAGATGAAGTCCAATGCAATTAAAGCAGATGAGGGAAGAGGATAACGAAAAGTAAAAGGATATTCCTTGAAATCCAGATCTCTTCAGCTAGCCTTGTTGTGTTGTAACTAAAGTAATCCTTGATAACAGGGTATAGCAAATGTTGGCAGAACTTTAGGTTATCCTTGTTGCAGCCCTCAAATTTTCCACTCGCCTACTCGCATTTTGCAAGTGGAAAATGAGGGCTGGCGAGGAGCAGGGCTGCCTGGGAGTGGGGGAGCGAGCCCCAACGGCGGGTGGGGTTGATCGGGAGCCGTTCTCCCAGCGAATGCCCCGGTGGAAGAGAGCATGGAGGAAGAGGAGAGCCGCAAGATCAGAGAGTGGTATAGCATGCCGGACAGATTACATTGATATTGCCTCCGCTCTGCTCGCCGTCACACACAGTCCCACCTCCTCCCAACCCCTCGACTGTGATAGGCAGAATGCGGGTCCAATGCCGGGATGTGTTCTCTCTATCGCAGGCACAGGCGCAGGGTTAGGAGGAGGTGGGGCTGTGCGTGACAGCAAGCAGATCGGTGGCAATATCAATGTAAGCTGTTTTGGCGTGCTATTCACGCTCTGTGATCCCATGGCTCTCCTCTTGCTCCAGTCATGATCCGGTCGCCCTCTCTCTTTCTCCGCCCTGGCGAGGCTGCAATGTTGGGCACAGTGAGTCTGCAATGGGGGCACAGTGAGGCTGCAATGTTGGGCACAGTGAGGCTGCAATGGGCACAGTGAGGATTGCAATGGGGACACAGTGAGGCTACAATGGGGGCACAGTGAGGCTGCAGTGGGTCACAGTGAGGCTGCAATTGGCACAGTGAGGATGCAATGGGGGCACAGTGATTCTGCAATGGGGGCACAGTGAGGCTGCAATGGGGTCACAGTGAGGCTCCAATGGGCACAGCGAGGATGCAATGGGGGCACAGTGAGGCTGCAATGGGCAAAGTGAGGATGCAATGGGGGCACAGTGATTCTGCAATGGGGGGCACAGTGAGGCTGCAATGGGGGGCACAGTGAGGCTGCAATAGGGGCACAGTGAGTCTGCAATGGGGGCACAGTGAGGCTGCAATGGGCACAGTAAGGATGCAATGGGGGCACAGTGAGGCTGCAATGGGGGACAGTGAGGCTGCAATGGGGGAACAGTGAGGCTTCAATAGGGGCACAATGAGTCTGCAATGGGGCACGGTGAGTCTGCAATGGGGGAACGGTGAGTCTGCAATGGGGGCACGGTGGGGCTGCAATGGGGGCACGGTGAGTCTGCAATGGGGGCACGGTGAGTCTGCAATGGGTCACAGTGAGGCTACAATGTTGGGCAGGTGAGACTGCAATGGTGGGCACAATGAGACTGCAATGGTGGGCACGGTGAGGCTGCAATGGGGGCACAGTGAGGCTGCAATGGTGGGCACGGCGAGGCTGCAATTGTGGGCACAATGAGACTGCAATGGGGGCACGGTGAGTCTGCAATAGGGGCACAGTGAGTCTGCAATATGTCACAGTGAGGCTACAATGTTGGGCACGGTGAGGCTGCAATGGTGGGCACTATGAGACTGCAATGGTGGGCACGGTGAGGCTGCAATGGGGGCACAGTGAGGCTGCAATGGTGGGCACAGTGAGGCTGCAATGGTGGGCACAGTGAGGCTGCAATGGGCACAGCGAGGATTCAATGGGGGCACAGTGAGGCTGCAATGGGCAAAGTGAGGATGCAATGGGGGTACAGTGATTCTGCAATGGGGGGCACAGTGAGGCTGCAATGGGCATAATGAGGCTTCAATAGGGGCATAGTGAGTCTGCAATGGGGGCACAGTGAGGCTGCAATGGGCACAGTAAGGATGCAATGGGGGCACAGTGAGGCTGCAATGGGGACACAGTGAGGCTGCAATGGGGGAACAGTGAGGCTTCAATAGGGGCACGGTGAGTCTGCAATGGGGCACGGTGAGTCTGCAATGGGGGCACGGTGAGGCTGCAATGGGGGCACGGTGAGGCTGCAATGGGGGCACGGTGAGTCTGCTATGGGTCACAGTGAGGCTACAATGTTGGGCAGGTGAGACTGCAATGGTGGGCACAATGAGACTGCAATGGTGGGCACGGTGAGGCTGCAATGGGGGCACAGTGAGGCTGCAATGGTGGGCACGGCGAGGCTGCAATTGTGGGCACAATGAGACTGCAATGGGGGCACGGTGAGTCTGCAATAGGGGCACAGTGAGTCTGCAATGGGTCACAGTAAGGCTACAATGTTGGGCAGGGTGAGGCTGCAATGGTGGCACAATGAGACTGTAATGGTGGGCATGGTGAGGCTGCAATGGGGGCACAGTGAGGCTGCGATGGTGGGCACAGTGAGGCTGCAATGGTGGGCACAGTGAGGCTGTAATGCACGGTGAGGCTGCAATGATGAGCACAGGTCACGCTGCAGTGTTAAGCACAGGTCACGCTGCAATGATAGGCACAGGTAACACTGCATTGATGGGCACAGGTGAGCCTGCATTGATGGGCACTGGTGAGGCTGTGCTGAGGAGAACTGATAAAATTGTTGTTAATATTTATTTTAACTTGTAACTTAATTCTGCATCAAACATTTATGTGTCATTTCATGAGATAATTTATGAGGGCGTGATTAGGGGCAGAATTAGGGGTGGGGCAACTGGTAACCCTTGAGGCCTGGCTAGTAGCTGTCAGGGCTGGGCTCAGCCCTTCCTTCTCTGAGCTGGTCGCTCAGCTGTCAGCTAATTGCCAGCGCCCATCTATCTCCACAGTTACTCAGCTGTTGTTCATATCCTGCCTGTCAGTCCTTCCTACTTAAGCTGTCCAGTCCAGAGGGTCTCTGCCTTTGCCTTGGTCAACATCACAAGAAACATCTCCTGCATTCCTGTTTAAAGACTGGCTTTGCTGACATCCTGCCAGAAACGATGAAATCAGACACGAGACAGAAGTACAGTTAAATCACACTTGTTTAATAATAAAAGTAAAAAGAACAAAGTTAGTCAAAACATAGCCAAAGTTCAGTAACCAGAATGGATAGTCAGCCAAGCCAGAAGTCAGGGATCAAAGTAGTGGAACAGCAAGCAGGATCTGCAGCAAGAAGGGACGTCATGAAAGCCAGTCTTTAAACAGGAATGCAAGAGATAGTTTCTTGTGATGTGACCAAGGCGAAGGCAGAACTCCTCTGGATTGGACAGCTTAAGTAGGCAGGACTGATGAGCAGGATCATCAACAGCTGAGTAACTGTGGAGAGAAATGGGAGCTGACAATTAGCTGACAGCTGAGCGGCCAGTTTAGAGAAGGAAGGGCTGAGCCCAGCCCTGACAGTACACCCTCCTCAACGACCCCTCCCCCTCGGAGGACCACCAGGCTTGAGGGGAAAACATCTATGGAAATCACGGAGGAGGACAGGGGCATGTACGTCAGAGGATGAGACCCAAGAGCGTTCCTCCGGACCGTACAATTTCCAATGCACCAGGTACTGTATGCGCCTACGGGAGTCAACAATGGACTGTACTTCATAATCCTAATGGTTCTCAACCTGTACAGGCTGAGGACGTGTCGCCAAGGTGGTAGCAGACCAAAGGTTTTAATACGGAGACAGGAAATACATTTGAAATACGCATATTAGAAGGAAGGTCAGACACTGGGTTAATCCTGCGAAGAATACGGAAAGGCCCAATAAACCGAGGTGAGAACTTCAGTGAGGGAACACGAAGTCGGAGGTTGCGAGCAGGTGCCTGCGGTCAGCATGGAGTCTGTACCTATCATTAGCATGACCCAAAGCCTCCTGGACTTGTGCCCAATTAGAACGAAGACCACAGAGATGCTCCTCTAACGCAGGAATACTCTGTGGAACAAATGAGTCAGTCAACATGGAAGGTTTGAAACCATAATTCGCCATAAACGGGGACAATCGGGAAGCAGAATTCAAGGCACTGTTGTGAGCAAACTCTGCCCACGGTAATAGGTCTGACCAGTTGTCTGACCAGTTTGTCATGCCCGCCCCCCTCCAATGTACTCTACAACCCTTTAATCCCAGACAACCTATCCCATATTCGAATGCTTCCCTGGGCTCAAGCAGATCTGTTTCAGCTCCGCCAATTTGCTCATCCAATTACCCGAAAGCTCCAGACCTTTGCTGACCTCCAGTCTAAGCACCAGATACCCAACAATTTGTTCTACTCATATCTCCAAGTGAGTCATTACCTATCAACTCTCTCCCTGACCCATACTCTACCTAAACCAATGGCCTTTGAGCTCCTTTGTTCCCAAGGCCCCCATCAAATGTGGCTAATCTATACCATATATCAATTACTGCAGAAGTCCTCTCCATTCTCTGAAGACCTACACACTTATATGCAGAAATGGGCTCATATCACTCAAACAGCAATCTCCCTCCCTCAATGGGCTAAGATCTGCACTTCAACGTCCAAAGTATCCAGGTGCATGACGCAGAGAGAGACAGAAATTTAAATACTACTCTTCTGGTACAGGACCCCAGAAATACTGCATCATTATGACCCCTCCCTCTGTCCTTTTTGTTGGATGTGGTAAATCCCACTACCCACTACATCTTCTGGCAATGTGAATTAATTGTGCCCTTTTGGTCCATGGTGATGTCTCTGCTTCAGTGTATATTTGAGCACTCTCTTCCGCTGGATCCTTTACATCTCCTTCGGGTCTCCCCTTTTCTGGACTGGCTAAAGCTTCAAACAAATTAGCCTCCTTATCTTGCTGGCAGCCAAGTGAGTTATCCCAATCTGTTGGTTGTCCCCCACTCCCCCACCTCAGGATCAATTTTAACAGGTTATTGCCGAAATATGTAGAATGGAACACATGACAGCCCAGGTAGATAATGCAGTGGACAGATTTGATAGAGTTTGGGATTTGTGGGACAAATCTGAATAAGGCACCACACCCCTAAGCCCAACCTAATACCCACATATCAAAAAGGAAAGACACAACAGGAGATGGTTAGGTTGCTGCTCACCCCTAAGATATAACAAAAAGAAAAAATCCCCCCAAAAAAGGGTAAATGGGGTTTTTTGGCAGCGAATTTGAAAAAATGTAATAAATGTTTGATACAAGGTATTTTCTAAATATAAATGTTTATTAAAGATGTTACAGAGATGGCATGATGGGTATAAGACATGGGTCCCAAAGGGGAAATAAAACAAAGCAAAAATTGTATAAAAATACACTGGCGGACAAAGACTTTCACAACAACATATTTTAACAAGACCAATGTTGGTGATGTAAAAGTAAGATCTGACGCGTTTCGACCCATGTTTGTATCGGTCTTCTTCAAAGGAAATTTGTCTGCTAAAAGAGGAAAGGGTAAAAGAACAAATATATTGCAAAGATATATGTATTTCATATAATAATCTCTATATAAATTTAGTAGAGAGAAAAAACATACACAATAGTACATTGTAGAATATTTACCCAAGTGTGTATATTTTTGATGGAATTTAATTCCCATATGGGAGTTTCCTGCCCCTCGGGTGGCTCCGAGAGATCACCCCACAGAGCGTGCGGGCCGGACCAGGAGAGGTAGTCCGGATGTGTGACTTACAAGAGGTCACATCCAAAAAGGACAAGGAAAAGAGAGGAAAGACAGGTTGGAAAGAATAGGATAGAGAAGAATGAAGATAAAAAAGGGGAAGAAAGAACAAAGGAAAGAGGGAAGAAAGAAAAAAGGAAAAAAAGAAGGTAGAATTATAAAACCGAAGGGAAGGTGATGGGGGATGAAAATACATGGCGCGCACATGTATAGAAACGTGAGACATTAGATCGTCAGGAAACATGTAAAGAATTGAAAAGAAAGTAGAAGAAGGGGGAGGGGGGGGAGGGGGTAGAAAGGGGGGAGAAAAAGAAAAAACGAAAGAGCAGGCGGGAAGGAAAAAGGAAGAAAAGAGAGGGAAATGGAAAGGGGGAGGGGGGAGGAAAGGAAAAATGGGGGGAGGAAGAGGGGAAGGTTAGGACGACAGTGAAGGAGTGGGATAGTGAAAAAAGGTGAAAAACAAAATGAGGTGCCATTTAATTCCCTTATCTTCAGTTTTCAACTACTTCTGGGTTATACCCCTCTGATTATATCCCTTTGTATTCACTTTAATGTTGTTACACATTATGTACTAGATCTGTTTGATATTACTAGATCTACAATTGATTCTTTTGAATTTAAATGTACCAGATGTGCTTTTCTTTGCATTTTTAGTTTCTGTACTCTACCATGTTCTATATTCAATAAAAAACACAAAAAACACATTGGTGCAGATGGTGTCAAGTGTGTGTGGCGGCAACCAGGTGAGGAGTACAAACACAAGTGTGTTCTGCCTACAGTCAAGCATGGTGGCTCTGGGTGTGACTGCAAGCTGAGCCTAGCTGAGCCGAGTACAAAGAAGATCTGGCTCTGTCTAATCCGGCACTGGTGAGGCTGCAGATGAGCACTGGTAAAGCTGCAATGATAGGCAATGGCAAGGCTGCAGATGGGCAAAGGCAAGGCTGCAGATGGGCACTGATCGGGCTGCAATGATGGCAATGGCGAAGCTGCAGATGGGCAATGATGAGCCTGCAGATGGGCACTGATCAGGCTGCAATGATGGGCAATAGTGAGGCTGCAGATGTGCACTGATGAGGCTGCAATGATGGGCAATGATGAGGCTGCAGATGGGCAATGGCAAGGTTGAAGATGTGCACTGATCAGGCTGCAATGATGGGCAATGGCGAGGCTACAGTAGGGGAAATGGAGAGGTTGCAGATGGGTACTGATCAGGCTGCAATGATGGGCAATGGTGAGGCTGCAGATAGGCACTGATCAGGCTGCAATGATGGGCAATGGCGAGGCTACAGATGGGCACTGGTGAGGCTGAAGATGGGCACTGATAAGGCTGCATTGATGGGCAATGGTGAGGCTGCAGATGGGCACTGATCAGGCTGCAATGATGGACTATGGTAAGGGTGTAGATGGGCACTGATTAGGCTGCAATGATGGGCAATGGTGAGGCTGCAGATGGGCACTGGCGAGGCTGCAGACCTTCTTAAAATTAAGGTGCGTGCTATACACCTGTGCGTGTTATACGCCAATAAATATGGTAGTTAGGTCTGTTCAGTGTTCTCAACTGCTGCCAGTCTGATAGCTCCCTCTGCTTTCCAGGAATAAGTAGAACTTTCCGGATTTTAGGTGTGGTGCTATGCAACTGGCAGGATGAATATTTCAACAGCTCTGGCCAATACCAGGGAGCAGGGCCCTGGAGCCTGCTGGGAGACTGCATATATTCTCTGAGCACACTGAGCTCTGGGTCTTTACCTGGAGAGGATTAGTCCAGCCTGGAGGGCTTGCTACCCTATAGGGCAATGCTGCCATGTGTTTACTGTTTGTGAAGCCTCGGGTGGGGATCTGAAAGCCTGGATGCTTAAGCTGCTGAGCGCTGATTGAGGGGCTGTCTGCTGAAGCTCTAGTCTGGTATCATTGGAGAAAAGTGTTGCTTGGAAGTTGGAAGGAGGTAACCAGCTTTCCCTGGAGATTTTGTGAGTACAGACTGCTGAGAGGTCTTAGATACATTTTGGACTGGTGTTCTGAAAAGCTTAGTCTACAGAGTTCTCTGTGAAGGGACTCTGCTCTTGTTGCTCTAAAGGCAGAAGCTCTTTTTCTGTTAACTGCTTCTATTACAAAACCAAGTCCACAATCTGCTATTTGCAAGGACTTCTGCTTCAGCTCTGCATTTAACTGTTTCTACTACAAGCCAAGTCCACAGTTTGCTATTTGCAAAAACTTCAGCTGTATAGAAAGGAGATCATTGACCTCAACCTGTACATAGTTTCTGTTTTTGGAGTATCTCACTCAATTCCCTCAACCCTATCCAAGTTCTCCAGAAATAAAAACAACCAAATCAACACCCCTAGACTGGTTATTGAGGAAACGTGTGGCTGGTTTTGTATGCCTGGCCGCCAAGCAATCCACTGGGAAAGAACCTGGGCACATTTACAGTGGCTCCTATTGAAGTAAGCACTACATATAAATAGGAATGTTTATATTTTTTCTATTGTCTAGTTTTTAGCCCTGATGAAGGTTGAGTGCTGGGCCCCCAAAATGTGTTGGCTGTTGCAAAATACAATCTTTTAACTACTTCAGGACCTGCTTACATACATTTACGTCGGCAGTTTGAAGTGTTATATTGCGATAATGCCTGCAGCTACAGCCATCATCCTGGTATTGTTTTTTTCAGCTGCTGATTCCCTTTTTTGTAAAAACAATTCTATTGGCTAAATAACTGCTGGATTGCTTTTACAAGATGCGATAGAAGCCCCCCTCCTCCCATTCTCCGCTCCTATTCTGGACTCTCCTGTCCCACCAGGGAGCCTGATATGCCGTTTCTGCTGGCTTACCATAGAGCTGATTGGGAATATCCCCAATCATCTCTACGTTATTGGAAACTGAAAGCAATGAATATTTTGTCACTTCTGGTTTCTGCAGAATGAGGTATCTTGGCAAACGTTATAGCGAGAGTAATAATTCTAGCACCAGACATTCTGTGTAACCTGTAAAGGCTTTTAACATATGGAGATTCTACAACCCTGTGTAATTTTAGTGTGATAAAAAATATATAATGTTTGGGGTTCTAAGTAATTTTTTAGCAAAAAATACAGATTTTTAAATGTAAACAAAGTGTCAGAATTGGCCTGGTCCTAAAGTGGTTAATGGACCATACAAGCGGATGTGTTGCTCCCATCCTTTCAAAACTTTAATAAACTTATATGGGGATGAGTAGCCTCTAGGACCGCAAAACCACCCATTACGTTATAACTAGGGATGAGCCGAACACCCCCCTGTTCGGTTCGCACCAGAACCTGCGAACAGACCTAAAGCTTGTGTGAACTTTAGAACCCTATTAAAGTCTATGGGACTCGAACGTTCAAAATCAAAAGTGCTAATTTTAAAGGCTAATATGCAAGTTATTGTCATGAAAAGTGTTTGGGGACCTGGGTCCTGCCCAAGGGGACATGTATCAATGCATTTTTTTTTTTTAAAACGGCCGTTTTTTCAGGAGCAGTGATTTTAATAATGCTTAATGTGAAACAATAAAAATGTAATATTCCTTAAAATTTCGTACCTGGGGGGTGTGTACAGTATGTCTGTGAAGGGGCGCATGTTGCTTAGAACTGTCCCTGCACAAAGTGTCATTTTTGCAGGAAAAAAAGCTATTTAAAATCACTCGCGGCTAACGAATTGCCGGCTCCCGTAATACAGAAAACAGTCATTCATTGAAAGTCATTGATAAAAAAAAGTAATTGATAAAAAATAAAAAAAGCGTGGGGCCCTTCAGGTCTGCTATGGATATTAAGGGGAACCCCGCTTTAAATTTAAAAAATAAATGACGTGGGGGTCCCCCTAAATATCCATACCAGACCCTTCAGGTCTGGGATGGATTTTAAGGGGAACCCTGGCCAAAAAATGGTCAAAATCCATACCAGACCCTTATCCAAACACGCAACCTGGCAGGCCGCAGGAAAAGAGGGGGGGACGAGAGTGCCCCCTCCTGAACCGTACCAGGCCACACGTCTCCTGCCCCCCTCTGATGTAATGGGGAAAGCCATAGGGAAGTCCCCATGACGTCCCTGTGCGTCAGAGGGGGGTGGGGTCCAGGCCCCGCCCCCCGTTATAAAAGAGTTGTCAGGCGCAGCGAAGCCTCACACAGCGGGAGCCTCCCATTGCGAGGAGCGGCCTGACACAGAAGAAGAGACGCCAACGCCGTGGAAGAAGATGCCGGACAAGAAGACCAGAGCAAGAAGAAGCGGATCGGAGGAAGAAGAAGATGGAAGAAGAAGATGGAAGAAGATGGAAGAAGAAGATGAAGAAACCGAAGGATGAAGAAAGGAAGAAGGAAGACCAGAAGAAAGAAGATGAAAGAAGATTTTAATAAAGGAGTTGTCAAAGACCGTCTCCTGTCATTTTTAAAATTTTTGTCACTTTTTTGGTGAAATGGTAGGGGTACAAGTACCCCCTTACCATTTCACACAGGGGGGGGCGGGATCTGGGGGTCCCCTTGTTAAAGGGGGCTTCCAGATTCCAATAAGCCCCCGCCCGCAGACGCCCACAACCAATGGCCAGGGTTGTGGGGAAGACGCCCTTGTCCCCATCAACATGGGGACATGGTGCTTTGAGGGGTCACAGACCACCAAAGCACCCTCCCAATGTTGAGGGCATGTGGCCTGGTACGGTTCAGGAGGGGCAGCGCTATCGTCCCCTCTCTTTTCCTGCGGCCTGCCAGGTTGCGTGCTCGGATAAGGGTCTGGTATGGATTTTGAGGGGGACCCCACGCCATTTTTTTTTTTGCCCGGGGTTCCCCTTAAAATCCATCCCAGACCTGAAGGGTCTGGTATGGATATTTAGGGGGGACCCCCATGTCATTTTTTTTTAAAATTTGAAGCAGGGTTCCATTTAATATCCATAGCAGACCTGAAGGGCCTGGTAATTGAATTTGGGGGAACCCCCACGCTTTTTTTTTTTTTTTGTTGTCAATGACTTTTTTTTAATCAATGACTTTCAATGAATGACTGTTCTCTGTATTACGGGAGCTGGCAATTCATTAGCCGCGAGTGATTTTAAATAGCTTTTTTTCCTGAAAAAATTACACTTTGTGCAGGGACAGTTCTAAGCATGGGAAACAGGAGCCCCTTCACATGCATACTATAGACACCCCCCAGGTACGAAATTTAAAGTAATATTACACTTTTATTGTTTCACTTTAAGCATTATTAAAATCACTGCTCCTAAAAAAACGTCCGTTTAAAAAAAAAAATGCATTGATACATGTCCCCTGGGGCAGGACCCAGGTCCCCAAACACTTTTTATGACAATAACTTGCATATAGGCTTTTAAAATTAGCACTTGAGATTTCTCCCATAGACTTTTACAGGGTGTTTGCGGCTTTACGAATTTGGCGCGAACACCCCAAATTGTTCGCTGTTCGCTGAACAGGCGAACAGGCAATGTTTGAGTCGAACATGAGTTCGACACGAACTCGAAGCTCATCCCTAGTTATAACGCATCTCCATAAGGTTCAGTGCTCCTACATCACAAAGTTTGTCTGTGACCGACTTTACAAGCACTGAGCACACATGTGTATACCTCATGGCTACTCTCTTGCAGCCATATAGACTTCTGGGAGAGTGGAACCCTGCACAATTGTCAGCACCCATATCATAAGGGTTGCTCACAGCTGTACAACCAGCAGGTGTTGGTCACCACTAAACATGAACTCTGGTTTGTAAGCTTCATCCCACACAATATTATTCAAAGCTCTGAGCTCTAATGCCCCATACACATGGTCGGAAATTCCGACCACAAAATCCGTCAGATTTTTTCCGACGGATTTTGTCTGACACTGGTGTTGCATACACACGGTCGGACAAAGTTGTCGGAAAATCAGATCATTCTGAACGTGGTGACGTTCGTTGCCTACGACGGAACTACGTAGAGGCTAGTAGCCAATAGCTTTGGTCTCGTAATCTGATCTGAGCTTGCGTGGCACTTTGTCTGTCGGAATTCGCTACACACGATTGGAAAAAGTCAAATTGGACTTTGTTGTCGGAAAATTTGAGAGCAGGAACTCAAATTTTTTCAGACGGAAAAAGTCCGATGGCGCCCACACACGGTCGGATTTTCCGACAACATGGTCCGATAGGACATTTTCCGACGGAAATTCCGACCGTGTGTACGGGGCATAAGAGGTGAGAATCTTGAGTAACAATTACAGTTGGTGGTGTAGAGGCCCATTTAAACACATAAATATTTAAAGCCTACTAATAGGAATCACCTATTAAGATTTTTTTCACTCTCCACATGTGTTCAGTTCAGTGTTGGGGAGCCAGCTTCTACAGGCTAAGCTGTAGTATTCAATATGTAATAAACTGCTAGTTTTATTATATTTGTTTATTCTGATACTGTATATTCCTTAAATTTGAAATGTTATTGTTTTAGATATGTGAGCACGTTCAGTAAGACGTGTGCGATTACCACAAGAGTTTTTTTCTCCAGTTTTTTGTCCACTTAAAGTGGAAATAAACCCATTCATCCAACTGTTTCCCAAAACAATTAAATTAAAAGGCATGCCATGAATGATAACTCTTATGGCCCGTACACACGCTCGGATTTTCCGATGACCAGTTCCGTCGGAATTTGTCCGATGCTGGTGTTGCGTACACACGGTCGGACAACGTTGTCGGAATTTCCGGGTCTTCAAGAACGTCGTGACGTAAGCCGTCTTCGACGAGACTAGAAAAGGGAAGTTCAGCACCACGTTCCGCACCCGTTGGGCTCCTTCTGCTGATCCGTGTTTATCGCGAGTTAGTTAAAGTTTGGGGACTTACGATTCACGCTTCTCAGTTTTGTGACTCAGATCGTTACTGCTCTTCAGTTTGTGCTTGTCGTGCGTATCTGTTTATTAGTGCGTGTAGTCAGTTCGCATTTGTTGGTCATTGCGGCCTATATCTTGATATAGGACGCTTTGATTTTCACTGCTTATTGTCTGCTCGTTTCTGGTATTCATTTCGTTCATTCAGGCCTTGCTGTTTATCGGTGCTTTCTGTTTGTCCGTTCTGACCAGCCGACCGTTTGTGAGCGATGTTTCCCGTATGTACTCGTCGCCGAGTTCGTGCTGTACGCGGAATTGGTGTCGGGCTTTTAGCTTTGACCCAAGACCCGTCCATGAACAGAGCGACAAGGAGTATGTGGACCAAGAATTGGTTGCTTCAGCGTGATCAATTCTCGCACATGCCTTTGCTTCGTGAGATCCGGGAGAATATCCTGATGATTTCAGGAACTTTCTCCGGATGACGGACCCCGTTTTTCACCGTCTTTTGGCTTTGCTGACCCCTTTTATCAGCCGGCAGGATACCTGCATGAGACAAGCCATCACTCCGGAGCAGAGGCTAGTTGCCACGTTGAGGTACTTGGCAACAGGGAGAAGCCTTCAGGATCTGAAGTTCTCCACAGGTATCTCTCCCCAGGCTCTGGGAATCATTATTCCAGAGACCTGTTCTGCCATCATCCAGGTCCTGCAGGAGGACTATATTAACCACTTCAGCCCCGGACCATTTGGCAGCCAAAGGACCAGAGGTCTTTTTTCAATTTCGCACTGCACTACTTTAACTGGTAATTGCGCGGTCATGCAATTTTGTAACCAAACGAAATTTGCGTCCTTTTCTTCCCACAAATAGAGCTTTCTTTTGATGGTATTTGATTGCCTCTGTGATTTTTATTTTTTTGCGATATAAACGGAAAAAGAGCGAAAATTTTGAAAAAAAAAGAGATTTTCTACTTTTTGTTATAAAAAAAATCTAATAAACTCAATTTTAGTCAAACATTTGGGCCAAAATGTATTCAGCCACATGTCTTTAGTAAAAAAAATGCCAATAAGCGTATATTTATTGGTTTGCGCAAAAGTTATAGCGTCTACAAACTAGAGTACATTTTCTGGAATTTACACCGCTTTTAATTTATGACTGCCTATTTCATTTCTTGAGGTGCTAAAATGGCAGAGAAGTACAAAACCCCCCCAAATGACCCCATTTTGGAAAGTAGACACCCCAAGCTATTTGCTGAGAGGCATGTTGAGCCCATTGAATATTTTTTTTTTTAGTCCCAAGTGATTGAATAAAGACAAAAATAAAAAAGATTTTTTTTTTTTTTTCAAAAAGTTGTCACTAAATGATATATTGCTCACACATGCCATAGTTATATGTGGAATTGCACCCCAAAATACATTTTGCTGCTTCTCCTGAGTATGGGGATACCACATGTGTGGGACTTTTTGGGAGCCTAGCCGCGTACGGGGCCCGAAACCCAAGCACCGCCTTCAGGATTTCTAAGGGTGCAAATTTTTGATTTCACTCCTCACTACCTATCACCGTTTCGAAGGCCATAAAATGCCAAAATAGCACAAAACCCCCCCAAATGACCCCATTTTGGAAAGTAGACACCCCAAGCTATTTGTTGAGAGGCATGGTGAGTATTTTACAGCTCTCATTTGTTTTTGAAAATGAAGAAAGTAAAGAAAAAAAAAATTTTTTTTTCTTTTTTCAATTTTCAAAACTTTGTGACAAAAAGCGAGATCTGCAAAATACTCACAATACCTCTCAGCAAATAGCTTGGGGTGTCTACTTTCCAAAATGGGGTCATTTTGGGGGGTTTTATGCCATCTGGGCATTCCATGGCCTCCGAAACTGTGATTGGCAGTGAGAAGTGAAATAAAAAAATTACACCCTTAGAAAGCCTGAAGGCGGTGATTGGTTTTTGGGGTTCCGTACGCAGCTAGGCTCCCAAAAAGTCCCACACATGTGGTATCCCCGTACTCAGGAGAAGCAACAGAATGTATTTTGGGGTGTATTTCCACATATGCCCATGACATGTTTGAGCAATATATCATTTAGTGACAACTTTTTGTAAAAAAAAATATATATTTTTTTTTTTTCATTATTCAATCTCTTGGGACAA
Source organism: Lithobates sylvaticus (assembly GCA_028564925.1). Classification (NCBI taxonomy): domain Eukaryota; kingdom Metazoa; phylum Chordata; class Amphibia; order Anura; family Ranidae; genus Lithobates; species Lithobates sylvaticus. The sequence continues at coordinate 402,446,573 of CM053027.1, forward strand.
AAAAAAAAAATATTTAATGGGCTCAACATTGCTCTCATCAAATAGCTTGGGGTGTCTACTTTCCAAAATGGGGTCATTTGGGGGGGGGTTTGAACTGTCCTGGCATTTTATGCACAACATTTAGAAGCCTATGTCACACGTCACCCACTCTTCTAACCACTTGTAGACAAAGCCCTTTCTGACACTTTTTGTTTACATGAAAACATATTTTTTTTTTGCAAGAAAATTACGTTGAACCCCCAAACACTATATATAATGTTAAAGCAAAGGCCCTACAGATTAAAATGGTGGGTGTTGCATTTTTTTTTTCCACACAGTATTTGCGCAGCGATTTTTCAAACGCATTTTTTGTGGAAAAAATACACTTTTTTTTATTTTAATGCACTAAAACACACTATATTGCTCAAATTTTTGATGAAATAAAAAATATGATCTTAGGCCGAGTACATGGATACCAAACACGACATGCTTTAAAATTGCGCACAAACACGCAGTGGCGACAAACTACATACATTTTTAAAAGCCTTTAAAAGCCTTTACATGATACCACATTAGATTCACGGAGGAGGTCTACTGCTAAAATTACTGCCCTCGATCTGACCTTCGCGGTGATACCTCACATGCATGGTGCAATTGCTGTTTACATATGACGCCAGACCAACGCTTGTGTACGCCTTTGCGCAAGAGAAGGGGGGGCAGGGGTGCTTTTTTTTTTTTTTTTTTTGGTTTTTTTTTTATTTATTTAGCTTTTTTATTTTATTTTTAAACTGTTCCTTCCATTTTTTTTCTTTGTTATGATTTTTATTGTTATCTCAGGGAATGTAAATATCCCCTATGATAGCAATAGGCAGTGACAGGTACTCTTTTTTTGAAAAAATTGGGGTCTATTAGACCCTAGATCTTTCCTCTGCCCTCAAAGCATCTGACCACACCAAGATTGGTGTGATAAAATGCTTTCCCAATTTCCCAATGGCGCGGTTTATATCCGGGAGGGGGGACATTCCCTCCCACTGCTTGTAAAAGCAGTCTAGAGGCTAATTACCCGCTAGAATTGCTTTTACATGAAAGCCGATCACTGGCTGAAAAGAATGATACCAAGATGATACCTAAACCTGCAGGCATCATTCTGGTATAACCATTCAAAGTCCAGCAACATACTGGACATATATTGTAATCTTTTTTTTTTCATGCAGCCTCTTGGCTGAACGAAAAAAAGAGATTGATTGGTGGGTATGCCCACCATTAGAATACCTCCCTTCATCCACCCACTTCTAATGATGGGCATACATGCACCATTTATATATGCCGATGCATGGGGGCATCCTCCCGCAAAAGTTATGCCGTGTACACACGGTCGGAATTTCGACCGTATGTACGTGGCATTAGGAGCCAATCGCTCCTCCCCCCCCCCCCTGCTGCCCCCATGCTTCGGCATATATGCTCTTTTTTTTAACTGTGGTGGTGAAATCACCTCCTACAGCGTTGGAGTCGCGGCTTTATGTATCGTGGGAGCAAACGCTGTTGCTGTCAAGATAAATAAATCCGCGTTGCAACTGAATGGCGCACCTGAAAACAAAAAAATGCTCAACACTAAAACACACAGTAAACAAAATTACATACCTGAAAAGCAAGCATGATAAAACATAATAAAACATAATAAAACATAATAAAACATTGCAGAATAGAATGGAGTAAAAAAAGAGCAACAATAGAGAGAGAATAGAGTGAGAGAGAGAACAATAAAACGACAACTATTTTTTTTTTTTTTTTTTTTGAGATTCACAGGTAAAAAAGCTCCTGACTGAAGCGACTGAATCAAAACGCTACCACAAAAAAAATGTTAGCGATCGCAGGGATCAGGCCTGACTCTGCGAACGCTGCAGTTATGTGTGCTTAGTGTTTTGTAAGTGACAGTGATCGATCGATACTGCACTTGGGTGGGCTGGGCTGGGCTGGGCGGAGGGGGAAAACGCAGGTGCTAGCAGGTATCTGGGCTGATCCCGCTAACAATGCGTTTTTTTTTTTGGAACCCTAAACTGCTGGGACGCTAGTATAGATCTGATCAGATCAGATATTGATCTGTTCAGATACTGTGCCACTAAGGGAGGTGTATGCTTTGCGCGTGGGTGTTTGCGGTACTGGCACTAACCTGGGGCGACGCAGACCTTATTTGACCCTAAAACCTAATTGATATCACCCGCCGGGCGATCAGGGGGTTAAACCGTTATTGGGTAATAAATGGCGGGTGCCCTGACAGTATAAAAAACAAGCTAACTAACCAGCGTCACCCGTAACAGTAATACAAAAAAAAACTGGTTACCTAGCGACACTAATGCAGCGATCAGAAAAACGATCGCTTAGTGACACTGGCAAAAGGGGGTGAAAGGGTTAACTAGGGGCAATCAGGGGGTTAAAACCTTTATTAGGTAATATATGGGGGTACCTGACGCTATATAAAAACCTGACGGGGAACCTAAATAACGAAATAACTAACTGGCTAACCAGCGTCACCAGTGACAGTTATACAGTGATCACTGGTGAAAGGGTTAACTCTAGGGGCAATCAGGGGGTTAAAACCTTTATTTAGGTTGTAATATGGGGGTACCTGACCTATAAACCTATTTATGAACCTATATAAACATGGCGGTTACCTAAAAAAAAAAAATGGTTACCTAGCGACACTAATGCAGCGATCAGAAAAACGATCGCTTAGTGACACTGGCAAAAGGGGGTGAAAGGGTTAACTAGGGGCAATCAGGGGGTTAAAACCTTTATTAGGTAATATATGGGGGTACCTGACGCTATATAAAAACCTGACGGGGAACCTAAATAACGAAATAACTAACTGGCTAACCAGCGTCACCAGTGACAGTTATACAGTGATCACTGGTGAAAGGGTTAACTCTAGGGGCAATCAAGGGGTTAAAACCTTTATTTAGGTTGTAATATGGGGGTACCTGACCTATAAACCTATTTATGAACCTATATAAACATGGCGGTTACCTAAAAAAAAAAAAAGGTTACCTAGCGACAGCAGTGACACTAATACAGCGATCAGAAAAACGATCGCTTAGTGACACTGGCAAAAGGGGGTGAAAGGGTTACCTGGGGGGCAATCAAGGGGTTAAACCTTTATTAGGGGGGGGGGGGTGGGGGGCTACCTTGGACCTAAAACTAACTGCACTGACAGTTATTACAGTCACACTGACACTAAATGCAGTGATCAGTAAAAAAATGATCACTGCAATTAGTGACACTGTGACTGGGGGGGGAGGGGGTGATCTGGGGGGTGATCTGGGGGTGACAGGGGGGTGTTTTGTGTGCCTATGTGTACTGGTGTCAGTGTACTGTTGGTGCACTAACCTTTAGATGTTCACAGCTCGGCGTTCCGGTCACATAGACCGGCGCACCGAGCGTGACATCACTTCCTCTGCCTGTGTTTTGATTGACACAGACAGAGGAAGCATCTGATTCGCCAGGAGCGATCGCGAGGGGGTGGCCAGAAACCACTGGCCGTCCCCTCATCCCGGATCGCTCCTGAAGCGATCCCGACCGTCCCCGCCGGCCGGGGGGGGTCCGATCGGACCCCCCACCCGCCGGAAGAATGGCACGTACAGGTACGTGGTTCTGCCTGTACGTGCCATTCTGCCGACGTATATATACAGGGGGGGTCGGGAAGTGGTTAAGGTAACATTTCTCCTTTACTATTCCCTTCTATGTATGCTCTGTTTGCTAATGTCTTGTATTTTGACCTCCTTCCCTAATTACCATGATTGCAATATGCTCTAATATGCTGTGCCCTTTTCTCCTTCATGCATTTTTCCCTTCACTTACCTCCCCAGCATGCTCTTCTAGCCCAATAGACACCTATGGCCTAGTCACTTAAGCAATGTTTTTTGTATGCTGCATAGTATTGTTTTCCCCCAAACACCCCCTAAAATATGCACAAATGTTTGCTGTGTGTTTTACTTCATGCAGAGCCCCTTTTTTTTTACTTTTTTTTTTGGGGGGGGGGGGGTGCCAAACTCATTAGGAACCCCCTCCCCCAACTGCTCTGTCAGATGGTACCAATCCTCTATCTGCTGGCTTTTCCAAGGTCAATACACACTATATACCTTCCTCTTTATAGTGGGCATCTTTAGGGATGAATTCAGCAAAGCATGTAGTGCAAGGGGCTGGCTCCATACTTTCCATTTGCTCTTTTTTTGGGTTATTTCCCTCCTATTAGCTTGCTAGGTAATTGCAGATTGTCAAAATGTGCTTCCCTTTTTTTTTTGGGGGGGGGGGGGGGGGAAATGTTCTTTTATCTTTCCTGTGGGCTGCCAATAGTGTTAAGTTAAGGAGGGTCTGGCCAAACTAGCACACATTATTGAGCCATTTGGCAATCAATGAAGTGCAGAGGGTTACCTGTCCAAACCCCCCCAAACCCCTAGTTATTGTCAATGGCCCATCAGAAGTGGGGGGATTGATGGGGGTGAGTAATCTGCTAGGGGACCCTCTACTTTTCTGTGCAAATACTTTCAAGGTTAAAATTTAAAAGTCTGATCTTGTTCCAAGATGTTTAGTGTCTAATCTGCTTGCAATGTTTATGTGCAAAGTGACAATTTTTTTTTCTTGTTTCACTCCACAGTTCCCTTCCACACCACAGGAATGGCAGACTGTGGCCTCCCACTTTGCCAGCCGTTGGGACTTTCCTAACTGCGGAGGTGCAATTGATGGGAAACACGTCCGCATTGTCCCACCCCCCAACTCGGGGTCCTACTATTATAATTACAAGGGGTTTAATAGTGTAGTGATGTTGGCGGTGGTGTCGGCGACATACGATTTTTTGTATGTGGACATGGGGATGAACGGCCGGATCTCGGATGGTGGTGCCATTGCGCACACGGAGTTCTACTGGCGTCTCCAGAGTGGCAGTCTGTGCTTGCCACCTCCAGAGGAGAATGCTGAAGGACTCCCCTTCGTCTTTGTCGCAGATGAAGCGTTTGCGCTGACTCCCCATCTGATGAGGCCCTTCCCTGATGAGGACCCTCACCCCAGACCAGAGGGTCTTCAATTACAGGCTGTCGAGAGCCCGCAGAGTGGTGGAGAACACCTTCGGGATCCTGGCCAGCAGCTTCCGCCTGTTTTTGACGGCTATTAACTTGGCGGAATACAAACTCAACCACATAGTTCTTGCCTGCTGCATATTGCACAACTTTTTGAAAAGACATAACAGCAACTATGTGGTGCCCGTTGGCCCAGATGTGGACGGGCCTTCCAAAGCCAACCTCACAGCCCTTCAAGCAGCACGTCCAGGCTTGCCCCCTCTAAATGCCTGCGAGGTCCGCAAGCAATATATGGACTACTTTGTGGGTAGGGGGGCCATTGCTCTGCCTGACGATGTGTGAGAGGCATTTTTTAATAAATATATTTTTTAACCAGACCTATGATTTCTTGGCATTTCCTGCTTGTGTTTTTTGTAGGTGTATTCTAGCTTATTTGTGATTGAAATTTTTGCCCTTTAGCTTCAACAGTGGGAATGCACTTTCTGGGCAAAAGGAGGTAACAGTCTCTTCTTCCCAAAAATAATCTTATCATGTTGTGTGTGTGATACCTAATCTTTTGTCTAGAGAAGGTTTGTGGTGCATAAATGACCCCCAAAATACTCCTTTTCATCACCATGACAGAAATGTGTGTATTACCAAAAATGGTGTGCTACGTGTTTTCGTACAAAGCACTGTGGGTGTCATTTACATAAGCCAAATCCACTATGCTCTACAAGTGCACTGCACAAGTGCCCTGGAAAATACACTTGCAGTGCAAACTGGAATAGCCTTTAGTAAATAACACCCATTGCCCCCCAAATCCTTTACTTTTGACATAAATAATGCTTTTGTGTTTTTAAATAAGGAAGCCACACATTTTTTAAATTCAAAAAGTTTACTTACAACACATTCACAAGTGCCTTTCAAAACTTCTTGGCAAAACTGACAAGATCTTGGTTCTTTCAAACATTGTTTACTAACATTCCGCATTTGTTAAAACCAGGCATGGAGCAAAACAGAACAGACTGAACATAGGAACTTGCAGTTCAACTTTCTAAAGTGAAGACAAGATCAGACATGACTATATGTTCAAAGTGTGTTTGATCTTGCTTTCATCACATGGGGGGTCACCCCTGAAACTGGAAATTTAGAACATGCACACAATTTGGGTCTGAAAATGGTCATTAGATGGTAAAACACATGCCTAGAATCTTCAAAAGTGCAATTTCCCATCATGGGGATCAATGGACGTGTTTTGGTCTTCACCACACCCACTTCCCCGCCATGTGCTCTCCCCACTGCGCCGTAAAGAGAAGGGGTGGGGAATAGACGAGAAAGATCATCAGGGGCGGGCGGAGTTTCACGCATGCGCACTGTATATAAAACGTCACACGCATGTGTCGTAGCGACGATCTGTGAGACTAGGGGAGAGAAAGCTCAAGCACGAGACGATCGCTAGAACGAAGGTACAATTTGAACTTGGTACATAACTAGCCTAGACTGATTAGACCTTGAGGCTTATTTATGGAGAAGATTAGGAGAGTTTAGCCTGACATTATTTATAGTGTTTTGTGTGGTGTTGCGTCTTGCAGAGATTATGGAGGGCTTCAACGATGTGAGTTTTCTCCCACTCTTCATTGATAAGTATAGGGAAATTACCCTATTATGGCAGGCTAAACACCCCGATTACAGCAACAAACCAAAGAGGTACGCAGCCATGAAGAAACTTGTGGAATTTGTAAAGCCAAGGATGCCCACGGCAACCGTTCAGAAGTTAAGAATAAAAATTGGCAGCCTGAGGAGTACCTATTTCAGGGAGCGCAATAAGGTCCTGAAGTCCCAAGCATCTGGAGCTGCAGCATATGAGGTCCATGTCCCCAAGCTCTGGAATGGAAAAAGGAATGATGTTCACTTAATTCAGGATCCCCATTTGCTTAGTTCCTAACGTGTTTGACATATCAACGGACAGTAGTGTTGGAGACATTTGGGGCAAGAATCTAAACTGCAGGGCTGAGAATTGTATGGTTTTCTATTTGTAAACATTTTGCAACAGTCAATAGATGAAAATTGTGTGTGTTTGATGAACAAATAACTCAAACTATGTCTCTTTTTCATACACAGGAAGACCTCAGCCAGGAGGTGGCTGTGGAATGTGGCAGTCAGGAGGAGGCAGGGGTTAGTGCCAGCCAAGAGGTGGGTAGCGGCAGCCAAGAGGGGGGTAGGCCTAGGAGCCTGACTGTCTCCCAAGTCCCTCCCCTCCGCCTTCCCTACAGAAGGGCGAGAAGGGCGGGTGAGGTGGGAGAGTCAGCGCTCCGGCTGATCAGAGAGGCTTCAGCCTCCCTACATGCCACACCCACCTACGAGGAGGCCTTTGGCTCCTTGGTTGCCACTAAAATGAAGGATATGGAGGCGGGGCAACGCAGCATGTGTGAGGATGTCATCCTCAAGGTTCTAAATAAGGGTATGGCTGGGGGGATGACCACACTCACACATGTTTGTGATAGTGACCATGCTCCGCCTCCTCCTCCTCCTTCTGCCACTCCACCAGCACCACAGCGTGGAAGGAAGCGTGCAAGGAAGACCTGAGAGTGACGACCTGGATTCAGTCTGGTCTGAGAGAAGATGGAGCCTCTCGTAGTACCAGAGCCTGGGGACCTAGATGGCATCTGCTGCAGTTCCAGATGTTTTGGACTTAAGGACCAGATAGCACTCCCTTATTATTAAGATAGGTACTCCTCAGGCCACCAATTTGTGAAGCTTAAAAAATGATGTTTGCTGTGGGTGTTCAAGTCTTTGCTAATTCCCCAAGTTTCTCCATCGCTGCGTTCCTCTTTGGTTTGTTGCTGAGACCTAAATAAAGGTATTTTTGATTTGAAAAAATCATTGCCTATGTGTTTTACTTTTCTACAATGACAGTTTATTTGTGAGTAGGCAGGTACATTTCACAAATCAAAAAGTCCAATTAACAAGGTGCACCAACAACAAACAACCTCCGAGTAAATTTAGGCAACAAATACAAATGTTAATGTTGTTTTGCTAAGTTGAGACACACAACCCCCCTCAAAAATCCCCCAAAAAAACCCAGAAAATATGTATTCCAAACAAAAAAAAAAAATGACAAATCATCCAAAAAATATAACAAACATTCTTTGACCATCTGACGAAAAATAAACATCTAGCCAATAAATCCTGAAAAAGAATAAATAAATAAGTTTGTGAGAAGTGAGTGTGAATAGGAGCAGCTAAAACACGTCATTCTTCTTGCATTGTAAAGAAAAATAGAATGCGCTGCATTAAAGACATTTTAACATTGCAGCGTGATGAATGTGCTGTGTCGATTAGGAACGGTAGTTTTACCTGACCGAGCGCTTCCGTCACAGAATTTCTTCTGAGCATGCGTAGCACTTTGTCCGTCGGACTACGCTACACACGATCAGAATTGGTGTGATCGGACTTTGTTGTCGGAAAATTTGAGAGCCGGAGATAAAACTTTGTCCGTCGGACAATCCGATGGAAAATGTCTGATGGTGCCTACACACGGTCGGAATTTCCGACAACATTGTCCGATAGGACAGAATCCATCGGAAAATCCGACCGTGTGTATGGGGCTTTACAGGTGCTTGTGCTGTCGACCGAACTGTCAAGCCATCAAGTAGCTAGTGTCATAAATGATTACTTGTTCAGCATCACAGCAACTGCAGTTCAAACAGAGGCTAAGATGGCAGCTTCTTCTATGGTTGTAAAGTACTGGAGGGTTTAGTTCTACTTTAACATTTAGGTTCCTTATGCAGGTGATAGGATTTGTAAAGCCGTGATCCAAAGTTACCCCTAAACCTCTCAATGCCACTCAACAGCATGTTCAATGTTTATTTTAATTTTTTTATTTTTTTCTTGTAAGAGCTTTTTTTTCTACCTCTACCTCATCAGTAGAGTTGAAAAATCCTGAGCCCAGTTATAATGTTTGTTGGATATTGCTACTCGTTCACAGATTTACAGATTTTTGCCTCGAGCTGTTCATTAAAAAACTTTTTCACTGTCTCATTATTTGAATTCACTAAAGCCTTCAAAACATTGCAGACAAAGAACCTTTCTACCTATAAATTTTGCAATGGAGTATTGCATTTGCCACCAAGTTAAAATTAAATCTATTTGATAAAAGTCCCTGTAGCAGTGTACTCGATGACCTGACTATCTTTCAGGATAAATGCTACATAGCCTGCTTCACATTACCAAGCAATAACATGGGGAAAGCTTAACCATTTTGAAGTATGGAAAGGCGAAGACAGCATTGTATATAATTATTTATGGTCTTTTAGTTTTGCATTACAGCAGTTTAGCAAAGTGCTTGTGTAGTTAGGCATTCAGTATATAAATGTTCACAGGCTTTTTCAAATGCAGATCTGTACATAACCTTGCAAATAAAACCAAAGGTTTTCAAAGCAACAGTAGGATATTTGACCTTGGATGTACCTGCTTCTGACCGTATGCCTGATGTTAGATGACATATTTTAGAAAAATTTAATGGAATCTAGGATTGCATGCCTCTCTTAACATGGAAAAACAGCTTTTACCATGCTGTTTTTAAGTAATTCACGTGAGAGAGCTATCATATGGTAATGTAATTATGCAAAAAAAATATAAGATAAATTGCATTTATGCAGCAGTACATGTTTGTTCAAATTCAATGTAAAATGTCTATAGGCTTAATCAAATGCTTAACTGTATAGTCTTACATTCAATTAGGATTTTTTGTAGAAGCACAGAGAATATTCATCCTTGGATATATTTGCCCATAAATGTATTCACATTTTTAATTGAGAGAGCTATCATGCATTATTATATATGTTTTAGATAAATTATGCTAAAAACAAAAGCTATAGGATGAATTATAGCTATTCAGTAGCACATGTGTGTGCATATTCAGTGTAAAAATGAATATATTGCAGCCTTTAGCCTTTAGCTGTGTTGACTGCAATCGTTTATATTTTTTCAGGCACAGAAAAATACCTTTTGGGTCTGATGGAAATCCAGTGTCCTTGTAATGTTCTGTGCATTTAACTGAAATCTCAAGCAATGTTATCAGCTTTCACTGGTACCTTCTACCAAACTCTTCCTCCTTATGTAATGGAGATGAGGAGAGGAGTAAGTGCATGTTGTTCAAAATCAGGAGAGCAGTCTATGGCAGAGGTTGGCAACCTTTAACCACTTAAGGACCGCCTCCTGCACATTTACGTCGGCAGAATGGCACAGCTGGGCACAACAACGTACAGGTACGTTGCTCTTTAATAGCCCAGCCTTGGGACCTGGTCCTGAGCTCCGTGAGCGTGGCCGCGGGACCTGCGGACCCGATCGCAGCTGGTGTCCCGCGATCGGGTCACAGAGCTGAAGAATGGGGAGAGGTAAGTGTAAACAAACCTCTCCCCATGCTTCCTAGTGAGGCTGTCACTGATCGTCTGTTCCCTGTCATAGGGAAAGACGATCAGTGATGTCACACGCCAAGCCACGCCCCCCTACAGTAAAATAAAAACACACAGGTCACAATTAACTCCTCCCCGCCCCCTAGTGGTTAACCCTTCACTGCCAGTGACATTTTTACAGTAATCAATGCATTTTTAATCGCACTGATCACTGTATTAATGCCAATGGTCCCAAAAATATGTCAAAATTGTCCGACGTGTTCGCCATAATGTCACAGTCACAATAAAAATCGCTGATCGCCGCCATTACTAGTAAAAAAAAATATTAATAAAAATGCCATAAAACTATCCCCTATTTTGTAGGCGCTATAACTTTTGCGCAAACCAATCAATAAACGCTTATTGCGATTTTTTTATTCAAAAATATGTAGAAGAATAATACATATCGGCCTAAACTGAGGAAAATAAATGTTTTTTTATATTTTTTTGGGGGATATTTATTATAGCAAAAAGTAAAAAATATTGCATTTTTTTCAAAATTTGTCGCTCTATTTTTGTTTATAGCGCAAAAAATAAAAACCGCAGAGGTGATCAAATACCACCAAAAGTAAGCTCTATTTGTGGGAAAAAAATTACGCCAATTATTCTTCTCCTCCTAATTCTTTTTTTTTTTTTTTTTTGCGATGTTTTTTTGGTGGTGAGGTATAGAAGGAAGAACGAGGAGGGGTTTTGCAAGGAGATATGGATGTGGATTAAGGGAAGCCTTAATAAAAAATCACAACATATGAAATTTAATAGTAATAGGCTAAATATATGCGAATGTATTGTATTGTGAATGAAAATATATATAAAAAAAAAATAAAAAAATTAATTTATAAAAAAAAAAAAAAATGACGCCAATTTTGTTTGTTTGTGTCAGTAGGGCAGTGGATGCTGTCAGTAGTGTTTTATTTTTATTATTATTTTTCTATATTTTACAATTTTTTTTGTGTGTTTTTACAATATGATTTTTTATTATTATTTAAAAAAAATTTTTTAGGAGTGCTGTTGGGGGGCATTGGTGAAATATCAGGGGTCTAAACAGACCCTTGATGTCTCACTTTTGAGACAGAGAAAAATACTGATTCTCCAGTAATCTCCACTTTTTTCCCAGGTGCTGACATCACCGCTCTGTCTCTCCACCTTGTCCAATCTAATAACACTTTGTATTAATTCAGAAAATGCAAAGCATGCTCTAAATTGTGCTTTTGCTGCGTGGCCAACCTCCTGTATTTAGAAAGCAGCAGGGTAGATGTTTGGCACAGGACCCGGAAGCAAGTGGAGATCACTGGAGTACCAGCGTCTTCTTCAGTGATATTAAGCTTCCAGGGGCACCTGCAAGGTATGGTATATACATAGTTACATTGGTGCAAGCTGGACCACTTTAACTATGTATAAAATATCCATTCCTGGAATTATTCTTTAATTTGTAAAAAGTGAACCGTAGACAGAGAAGTATTGTACTGGGTATCTGCAAAAGTTTCATCGCTAGCCAGCATACAGGGTTTTAATTGCCAGTAAATGGAAAAGAGATTTCACTGATAAATAGATGTACATACCCTTCCTTTTTTCCTACAACAGCAAACCATGCAGGGTTTTTTGACATGCCATTTAGCTTTGTGTATGTGTTTTTAATTACTTAGTGAACTGGTTACATTGGGTTTTCCTTTTCTTTTAATTATTTTAAAGTATAACTAAAGGCAAAACTTTTTCTTCTTAGTCATGGATGGAGTGGGGATGAATTAGAACACATGTACATTTGCGGTCTTTGTCCCCATTTGGGAGATTTACACTCTCTATTTGTCATATCACTGAAAGTAAAGGTAACAGAAGCCACAAATTTTGGGTCATCCCCAGAAAAGTAATAGAGGGGACACTTTCCAATGGGAACTCTAGTTCTGGAGACATGATGCCCCAGGGAATTAATTTAATTTGCAGGGATTTCTTCTCACTTCCTGTTTTGGCTATGGGACATGAAGTGAAGGTATATCTCCTCAATGGAACACAGATGGTAAAAAAAAATAAACTTACAGTGGTTACAACCCACCCTTACTCTATCCAAAATGAAAAAAAAAAGTTTTGCATATAGTTCTGCTTTAAGCAAAATGTTTATGTTTGCATTCCTTAGTGCACCTTATTACAGCTGAAGACACAAAAGCAGCATTATTTAGATGTCTCACTTGCAGGGAAAACTAGATCTGCACTGTATGCATTGAATATCTGTGTATGATCAGCTATGCAGGCTCTGATCTTGTTCATTTTTTTTAGTGAATAAGCCCTGCTTAGGCAATTACAGTAACATGGGGCAGGATTTATAGAAGACCCTAATACCAAAGCCATAGTTGTAAAGAAGGGAAATACGATTTTTTTGGAGACCTTCTGATTGGAATACAAAATCTTTAATAGCACAGAATTACTAAATGGCGTTAGTAGCAATTTCATTTTTTTTTTTATCAGTCTTTAACAAAGCACATTTTCATTACAAGGAGGCCACAATTGTAATAATAGGATTGGTTGAAATTAATTGAGTGCACAGATTTTGCTTTTATGGCCCTGTGTTTTCAAAGTTAAAGTGTTACTAAACCCACAACAGTAAAATCAGTCTGTATATGCAGTAAAGCATGCTTGTTATACTCACTGTGGAACCTAAGGTATTAATCCTCTGCATTGTGTAAAAAGGCTTTTTGATCATATCTTCTCTGTTCCTCCCCTTCTTCCACAGTCTTCAATCTATCTGCTGACAGAACAGAGGCTAGGGGACAAACTACATGTAGGCTCCGAGGGCACGTGGGTCTGCGAGTGCAAGTGGGCTGCAAGTTCACGTGGGTCTGCTAGTGCATGTCGGTCTGCGACTGCAAGTGGGTCTGCGGGTGCACGTGGTCTGCAAGTACCTGTGTATTGTATTGTTGAGTAGTAGTGTCAGGAAGCTAGTTGTTAGTAGACATGTGCATTCGTTTTTGTCCGAATGCATTTTCATCCAAATTTCGGGTATTTTTGTTATCGTTTTAACAAACGATAATGACCGTGCAGAATCCGAAAACCGAAAGATCCAACATAAACAAATGCTTTATTTTCGTTTTCGTTTCGACAACAGTTCGATATAGATAGGAGATTCGACATGATGCTGACAATAGCGATCTGTGTCTATCAAACCTGCGGTCAAATGTGCCTAACCTTAGCTCTATTAGTCCAAGATTATTCTACATAGAGAGAAAAGATTCGACATAGAGAGAAAAAATTTGACATTATAGAGACAATAGCAAAAAAGGTTGAACGTGCCTAACTCTATTAGTCCAAGATTATTTGACATAGAGAGAAAAGATTCAACATGAAGATTCGACGAAGCAGTCGCCGCGAGCGGACATTTATGGTCAAATTCTTCGCCCATAGGCTATAGAAGAATTCTAATGTTGGTTGACTAGTAATACTAATTAATAAATATAATTATTACTAGTGTCATACAACATTAGAATTCTACTATAGCTTGTAGGCGAAACATTTGACCGGAAATGTACGATTGCGGCGTCGTACAGTTTAGCTGCTCCGTTGAATCTTCTTAGAACATTCGACAGACACCATAAGCCTTCAATGACAGATTTGACCTTAATTATTTCGGATTTTCGGACAAATGCATTTTTTAAAGAAACAAAATAAATAAAAATGAATTTCGGGAGAAACTAAATAAATGTATTTATCGGACGAAAGCGAAATTCCAAAACAAAATATTTCAGTGTGCACATGTCTAGTTGTTAGGTCATTTGGACAGTGTATAATCCCAATCCTCATTAAATTGATAGGTAAGATGCCCAAGGGGCTGGAGATGTGACACGGTGTACATCTTGTCACTCTTTTATATTTCTTTGTTTGCTGGAGTTGAGATTTAAAGTGTTACTAAACCGACAACAGTAAAATCAGTCTGTATATGCAGTAAAGCATGCTTGTTATACTCACTGTGGAACCTAAGGGATTAATCCCCTGCATTGTGTAAAAAAGGCTGTTTGATCCTGTCTTCCTTGATCCTCCCCTTCTTTTACTGTCCCCAATCCATCTCCTGATAGTACAGAGCCTTGGAGGCACTCTGCACATGCTCAGTTTGGTGTGTATTGATAGAGTTTTTTTTTTTTTTTTTTTTGGAGGGTGCATGTGATCAGCACAGAGCCAATCAGCACTGTCCAGACAGAAAGTCAGAGGTCATGCAGCCTCAATGGACAGTAAGAGGAAAATGAAAACTCCTTCTACAAGCTTTAACTAGTGCTTGGCCAGACACTGATAGAAGTCATAAGACTGCTATATACTGCTGATGAGAAAGGGTATTTAGCAGTTTATATTTACTAAAATAACTTAATTTCCATGTTGTAAAAGAATAGCCTTGTAAGGAAGGACATCCGCACAGGTATCACTTCTGTCTATGTATGATTTACTGAGTAAAAGCAGTGTACACTGGATCACAGAGCATCAAAGGCAGAGTGACAAAAATACAGGATTAAACACACAGTTTTTATGTCATATTGCGTATTACGTATTCTGTCCATTACATAGTGTCCATTACATTCTCACAATTCTCTATCTCAGGCACATATCAATAGGAAAGGGGCAAATTCAGATTATCTGAGATAACATTGTAAATGTCCCATAAATGATAACTAGCGATAACTGCGGATAAGTTACGCTTTCATGCTAATTGCTTTTTGCATATCAGCCAAAGTGATAATTAAAGATAACATAAAGAAACCCATAATATAAAATAAAGAATCTTAGTTAAAGGCACAAGGCCTCACGTCCTTTCCACCTGCTTCTAATCATCATCCCACGCATCCCACACATAAGTAACAATAGCTAGCTAAAAGTTGGAGAAAAACTCAGAACACAACAAGAGGTAAACGACAGTTCACTTATAGTTCATTTATAAGTCATGCTGAAATAGTTTCCTGGTGATCGTGTTACATGATAACATTTCAAATCCATGTTGCATTTCATCTTAACAGTCTCTCCTGTTGTTCAAGTTCTTTATCTTTTAGTTAGTGATACTGACAACATTATCAGCTTCAGCTTGGACATAAACATTGTCAGTTTCAGTTTGAACAAATGTGGCCACCATCTCATAGGTGGATGGATGATTCAGATCTGCAGGCTCAGAACGGACAGTATTAATATTATATTTTATAGTGCAGGTACTAAGACAGAATTTAAAAGAGCAGGTACAAGTTTAACCAAGGCATGTATGAGAATACTTATTCCAATAACATAGAGGAGCCCATGTAAGTGACCAGCCACCTAGCCTCCATAACCCATGAACCAGTTGGATGAGTTGATCCAGTCAACCCAACTTGTCAAACCAGCCCAGAGTTTATCAGTATGTGTGGCTCCAAAACCTTGCTTCAACTGCTGAACTCTCTCTACATGAGCATTGAGAGCATCTTCAGCGTCAGTATCATTGGAAATCAGTCGGGAGGAAGTAGAGAGGAGACATTGCTGGAAGTGGCAGCAGGAGAAGCTCTCCCTTGAGTGGCAGTTGCTCTTCAGCTGGACCCCCCTGGAGGACTAAAGGCCTTGGCTGGGTATAATAGCCACAAGTGAGAAATATCTTCCGTAATAGGAGGTCATAATGAGCTGGTAAGGGGCCATTTTATGAGGTGGAGGCTTTCTTTCTGGAATGACACATTATTCTGGTGAGCAGTAGTGCACCGTGGGATACCTTGGACTTGTTTATCACTGTGTGGACTTTTTTGCAACGTTGCAATGTTTACTCATTTTTAAAACCTTTATTTAGCGCAACTTTATATTTTGGCCAACCATTGGAAATATAGTTGCAGCAGGAAGGATAGTACATATTCCTCCCTGACTGGCAGTGTATTGTGGGAGACCAGATATAGTGAATGCAGGGTCCTAGGTTTAGTAACACTTTGATGTTTGATATGTTAGTTAGTAATGCAATGCTTTTAAAATGCTCTTTATTCTATATGCTCACTCCTACCATGTGAGTGGGGCTGGGTATTTAAAGCAATTTTGCCTCACAAGGCGAAAGCTTTGACTAAAGCTTTTCTATTCTGAAAAGTGTGTGCGTAGCTTGTTCTTATGCTAATCAAGGATATTTCAGAGGATTGGCATTTGCTTGCTATATACAGTATAAGACACTGTACTAGTCTAGGTAGTATCATATGAGCAGTTTTATCCCTTGCTTTTATTGATCTTTGCTTGCCTCAAACTTCCATTCATTGGTTGAAGTAAAAACATATTTAGTAGATTAAGAGAGAACAATTTCTCCATTAGTGATAACCATGCCATAATGCGGGAGACCTACATATTTCAAATTATATTAAAGTGTATTTAAAAAATGTATTTTCTCGTATTATTACATTTTAAACCAACTTTTATACAGTTTAAGGTGTGTGTTTATGCAATTTAGTGAAACATTGAAGCCGAACTGAAATCTCAGTTTTATATTAGCTGAATAAATTTTTAGGTATGTCAAAACAAGTGGTATGCAAAGTCTTTCTGTTTGTTTCCCTTAAAAAGCATTCAAAGCCTAAGTAGAAATGCCTGTGTCCTGCTAGCATGCTGCAGATAAGAGTCCTTGCTCTCTGTGTGGAAGCAGTGGTCTCTCTACAGAGGTCTAACACATCCTTGCTGATTCAGACCCAGAGCTTTTCAATCAGCAAGGAGTATGAGTTTTACAAATTGTAAAGCTATAGGTCTGACTCAGTAAAAGGTGCGTTGGACCTCTTCACTGTTTGAGGATGACATTTTCATAATGTCTACAGCTACATAGATCATGTTCATAGCTTTTTTTACAGGTTCACTTTATTGGACATTATGTTATGCATTAGTATATTATATTGTTTCCAACAAACCTGAAAAGTACTTCACTGCTGTTTCATTGTGTAGGGATTCATGAAGACATAGGTCAACATGTTTTTAATGAAAAGGGGACATTTTAACTAATTTAGAACATATAGCAACTGTCATTGCTAAATTCTCTATAAAAAATTATGTTTTTTGTGGCTTTTGATTTAATACAATGAGTGCATAATATACAGATGTTTTATTAGTCCAATGTGTCTTTTTTATTCACAGGTGTCACAACAGTGCTAACTATGACGACTCTAAGTATCAGTGCACGGAACTCACTGCCAAAAGTTGCCTATGCTACAGCAATGGACTGGTTTATAGCTGTATGTTATGCCTTTGTGTTTTCTGCACTCATTGAATTTGCAACAGTAAACTACTTTACCAAGAGAAGTTGGGCCTGGGATGGAAAAAAGGCACTCGAAGCAGCAAAGATAAAGGTACTGATTACAACAAAGTGTGCTATCTTTGCTATTTTTGTGTTGCAATGAAGAAAAAATAATATGTGTTCCTAAATTCTGACCTTGGATTGCATACTTGGTTTTCAATATTGCAAGCTAGCACTGGGATTCAAACCTGTGGATATACAAGGAAGGTAAAAATAAGGTTTCTGTTGATTAAGGCTGTACTAGATGTATATGCAGCTATCATTCATGTGGTTGTAAAGAATTAGTTAATGGACTACAACTAGTAGTAATTTGTCACATTTAACTTGACTTGATCTGTATTATTGAATATTTGCAGCTTATCCAAGACACATTATTAGTTTTAATCAGTGCTAAGATTATATCCTAGCATTTAGAGTCCCACAGGTAACACAGTGATCTTGTAACATACCTGGAGATTGAGTCTGACATACAGAGATAGGCCTCTCTTACAGCTCTGGCTCAGGAGCCCTCATAATGTAACAGGAAATTGCTGGTGCACAAAGTGGCATCAGTTGCAGATGTGCATTGTGACATGCACAGGAGGCTGGATAAGCGCACACAGATGGACCAGGCTGGAACAGGCCAGGTCAGTGGGTGCAGATGCAGGTATGCAGGCCAAGACAAGGTCAGACAGTCGAGGTTGGCAACATTTCAGCAGATAAAGACACAGACAGCAGGCAGCAGGATAGGCAGGAGACAGGCCAGGTTCGGTGACAGCAAGGCAGACAACCCAAGGGAGCAGGCAAGTCAGGGGTCAGTACGGGCAGTGAGTCAGGTTCAGCTAAGGTCAACAACAGAAGATCGTACACAGGAACAGATGCACAAATGCTCAAGAGTGGATAAGACCAAATGGCACTAACATACTGACAAAGTGCAGTTTAAATAGCCTGCTTGGCGCCAATGCGCCCTCATGCATGCACACGTGCATGCATTCGTTCGTGGTCACGCACGCGCACCAGCTACATCGCCACGGGCAGGAGTACTCAGATGACTTTGCATACAAGTATTCCCACGTGTTTCCTATCAGGTCCTAATCCAATTACTATGGAATTTGTTAAGGCAGATTTTAACTGTCCAAGAACAGGATGTGAGGCGTGGAAGCTGCGGAGCCACCCTGCTCATAGTACATCCCTGTTAGGAAGTATGCATATGTGTTAGATTCACATGGCTAAAGGTTTCTAGATGAGCAAAATCTGCCTTGGAAAATTCCATGGTGATTGGATTAAGGTGACTGTGCTACCTGTATGGATCTAAACTTCAGGCTATGCTCCTGACACTCATAAGAACTAAAGAAATGTATTAGATAAAATGAAAATGTCTTAAATATTACAGACCAAGTCCAGTTGAATGTGACTAACTTCTACTAGCTATACCCCTGGTGAGCAACACATAGCATGTTAACTTCTATTGTGTGGTTCACCATGAATCAGTCACTTTGCAGAATTGCAGTGGTGGCAGGTACTAAGGTGCTATCTGTGTTCCCACACCTAGCACTGACATGAAGCTAGTACTTTCAGGTAAGGTGATCTGTGCTCAACAGCAGAAGTATAATCGCAGCCCAATGTTATCAGGGAAAGAGCAATGCAGAGTTGTGCAACCTGGTGAACACATATAGGAATTAAATACCTACTGACCACCAATGTGGAGTGAGGGTTACCAGCACTGCCATGACCACCAATGCAGGAGGTGGTGGGGTTAGCAGCAAAGATTGCAGCCCACCTGGAAAAATTACAATGGTTCTCATCCTCCAATACCATTCTTAATCCTGTTTATAGGTTCCGTTATCTCGCTTTTGTGAATTGAGCCAAATAGCACAGCAAAACAGGAAAATGTTAAAAAAAAAGGCAAATAAATGTGACCAAATACTATGAAGAAATAACAAAAATACACAAATAATATGTCACAAATAGAGAATTTTATATAGGGGACGCGTTAAAATATTATAAGAGGACATTCTTAGAGCACAATATTTGTACATACAGTATCTCATAACTTCCC